>PITA01011496.1:0-66442 GCA_004023965.1 Spilogale gracilis | reverse complement strand
TCTCTTCTAGGTTGTTAAACATATTGGCATATAATTGTTGATAGTAATTTTTGATGATTGTTTCTATTTCCTTGGTGTTAGTCGTGATCTCTCCCCTTTCATTCATGATTTTGTTAATTTGGGTCTTCTCCCTTTTCTTTTGGGTTAGTTTGGCCAATGGTTTATCGATCTTATTGATTCTTTCAAAGAACCAGCTTCTGGTTTCGTTGATGCGTTCTACTGTATCTCTAGTTTCTGATTCATTCATCTCTGCTCTAATCTTTATTATTTCCCGCCTTGTGTGGGGGGTTGGTTTAATTTTTTGTTGATTTTCTAGTTCTTTAAGGTGTAATGAATGTTGGTGTATTCGGGATTTTTCAATTTTTTTGAGTGAGGCTTGGATGGCTATGAATTTCCCCCTTAGGATGGCCTTTGCTGTATCCCATAGGTTTTGATTGACATATCTTCATTCTCATTGGTTTCCATGAAGTGTTTCAGTTCTTCTTTGATTTCTTGGTGGATCCACATATTCTTGAGTAGGATCGTCTTTAGCTTCCAAGTGTTTGATTTTCTCCTGAACTTTTTATGGTGATTGAGTTCCAGTTTCATGGCACTGTGGTCAGAGAATATGCAGGGAATAATTTCAATCTTCTGGTATTGGTTGAGCCCTGATTTATGACCTAGTATGTGGTCTATTCTGGAGCAAGTTCCATGTGCACTCGAGAAGAATGAGTATTCTGCTGTTTTAGGGTGAAATGTTCTGAATATATCTATGAGATCCAACTGGTCCAATGTGTCATTCAAGGCTCTTGATTCTTTGTTGATTTTCTGTTTAGATGATCTGTCCATTGCTGAGAGTGGTGTTTAAGATCTCCTACAATTAATGTATTTGCATCAATATGTATTCTTTATTTTGTTTAACATTTGGCTTACGTAGTTGGCTGCTCCCATGTTAGGGGCATAAATATTTACAATTGTTAGATCTTCTTGGTGTATAGACCCTTTGAGAATGATGTGGTGTCCTTCTGTGTCTCTGACTACAGTCTTTAGATTAAAATCCAATTTGTCTGATATGAGAATCACTACCCCGGCTTTCTTTTGGGGTCCATTGGCATGAAAGATGGTCTTCCATCCCCTCACTTTCAACCTGGAAGTGTCTTTAGATTCAAGATGAGTCTCTTGTAAACAGCATATGGATGGGTCCTGTCGTTTTACCCAGTCTGCAACCCGGTGTCTTTTTATTGGAGCATTTAGGCCGTTCACATTGAGGTGATTATTGATAGATATGTTTGTATTGACATCATGTTGCCTATGGAGTTCATGTTTCTATAGATTACCTCTGTATATTTCTGTTTTGTGTCGCTCTTGGGTTCGTTTCTCCTCTATAGAACCCCTCTTAGTATTTCTTGTAGTGCTGGCTTGGTGGTTGCATAATCTTTTAGACCTTGGCGGTCTTGGAAGCTCTTTATTTCTCCTTCCTTTTGAAGGTCAACCTTGCTGGATACATTATCCTTGGTTGCATCTTTTTGTCATGTAACTTCCTGAATATGTCTTGCCAGCCCTTTCTGGCTTGCCAGGTCTCTGTGGAAAGGTCTGACGTTATTCTGATGGTCCTCCCTCTATAGGTAAGGGATCGCTTTCTCCTAGCTGCCCCTAAGACATATTCTTTGGTTTTATGATTCGAGAATTTTACTATTATGTGCCTGGAGGTTTTTCTGGCCTCATTGATCTTGGGGGGTGACCTCTCTACTTCTAGGACATGAACATTTGTTTCATTCCTCAGATTTGGGAAATTTTCATCCATGATT
This sequence comes from Spilogale gracilis, assembly GCA_004023965.1. Classification (NCBI taxonomy): domain Eukaryota; kingdom Metazoa; phylum Chordata; class Mammalia; order Carnivora; family Mephitidae; genus Spilogale; species Spilogale gracilis. The sequence continues at coordinate 64,655 of PITA01011496.1, read as the reverse complement.
TGTTCAACAATATTTTCTAGGCTTCTCTCTCTCTCAATTCCTTCGGGGATTCCAATAATTCTGATATTGGAGCATTTCATGGCATCATTCATTTACCTTATTCCGTTTTCTTGGGATTTTAGTTGTTTGCTCCAAGACTTCTCTTGCTCCTCCTTCTTATTCCGTGTGTCTTCTAAATCACTGATACAATCTTCAGCTTCACTTACTCTGGCTGTTAGCATATTTAAATTAGATTGCATCTCATCTAAAGCCTTTCTAACCTCAGCTTTCACTTCTGTTACTATGGCTTCCACTTTGAGACTAATGTTCTTTTCTAAATTGACTATTGCTTGGACTATTGCTGCCCTGAATTCCGTATCTGTCATATTGTTTATGTTCATTTCCAGTAGTTCTGTGACCGAGGTTGCAGTCTCAGGGTTCTTCTTCTGTTGGGCGTTCCTTCTTGGAGTCATTGTGGCGAGGAGTGGTTGAGGGGGTGTATGGCTAAATATATCAGCCACTATCTAGGTGGATTGGTCGTTGGAAGGTTTTGGAGCAACCAGAGTTCACCACCGAAAAAGGAGGAGAAAGAAAAAAGAAAACGGAAGAGAGGAAGCAAGAAAAGAAACCCCTGCCAGAGCAGGGCCCGGTGATAGGATTTATATGGTACCAAACTCTTACAGGGTAAAGAAAAGGGTTATCAAGGGTAAATGAAGAGATCAAAAAGCGATGATCAACCTACATGACCCCCAAGACCAGTATTTATATAATATAAAAGCAAAGACAATTACACAAACATACTGACAAACTAGAATGGGAAGGTGAGGGCAGACACTCCTTGTGGGCAAGGAATGCATTTCAGATGCTCCCGAGTTTGTCTTGTTATTATTGTTGGAGGAGCCCACTTTCAAAAGATATAGGGAGACTAGAACTGGTTGTATATAGGGGTAGTATTGAATAGGGATGTGGGATTGACTTGAAGCTTATATCTACATGTACACGTAAAAGAGAGAATAAAGGAAAGGGGAGAGAAGAAAGGGAAAAACAGAGACAGCGAACAGGGAAACAAGAGGCAACAACAAAAGCAGAAAACACAGGAGTGTGTTTGAAAAAATTTCAGGGTAAAAAAGAAAAAAATGTTATGTGGTGTTGTATTGGGTATCACGTTGTGATAAGAAGGGGGTTAAAAATTGAAAGAAGAAAAACCGTGAGAATGTATTTTTAAGCTTAAAGTGGAAGCTTTAAAAGTAAAAATAGAAAAAAGTTTAAAAAAGTAAATAAGGTGGAAAACTGTATCAATGAGTTGTAGGGCTTTTGGTACTTGTAGTCAGTGCCAGGAGTTTAATAAATTGCCTTTCCCTCGATTTGGGGTTTTGCATTGGAGTGTTGTCCTCCTGAGCTTCTGGCTTCCTTTCTGGGGCCGGGGCCTGCCTCTCTGTTTCAGTCCTTCTACCTGGGCTGCGTCTCTTCACCCCCTTGCTAGAGGCTGGTCTCAATGGTAACCAGGTTATCAGGTTACAATTCTCTGGTAGCGGCGCATTGTTCTTTTACGTCTTTTTTCAGCTGCTGAGGAAGTCAGGTCGGAGTAAGATGTCTGCGCCCAGACCTCCCTCCCAGAGAGAGCCTCTACACAAGAAGGGCTCTTTCCAGCCTCCTGGTTAGCAGCCTGTCACAGCCTGGCACGCGCAGATGTATTGATTTCTGCCCCCGCCCCCGCTTGTCGCTTCACTCCCGCACCTCAAAGCCACAACTCCTTTTGCATCGCGTGACCTTGTCTGTGCCCCGGGACCCACGGCCTCTCGATCCCAGGCAAGTCTGTAACATCGCCTTCCCTGGGGGGTCCGTGCCCGGCCCACGGGGTGGAGGGAAACGGGAGAGAAAGGCAGCAGCAGAAAAATAGAATCCACGCCCGCTGCTCTCCTGGCAGCTGCAGCGGTGGCACCAGCGGTGGAAAAAAAATTTTAAAAAGTCTCCTTGCCTTGCCGCAGGCTCCGCTGTGTTCCCGTTTCTGTCTCGCCCCGATTCAGACCGTAATCTGCTGTTATTCCTCACTCACAGAGCACTTTCATTTGGGGGTATTTGCTTTCAATGGTTCAGCTCTGCGGGCTTCCTTCCCCACACCCCTGTCTCTGGGGGCAAGCCTCCAGTCCCTCTTACTTGTTTCTACCTTTTTGCCGATGGTCCTTGTCTCCCGTGGTGATCCAGAAGTGAGAAATAATCACATTTCAGGCTGATTTCATGGGTGTTCACAGTGGTCCTGTAGTGGTTTTTTTGCTGGAATTCAGCTCTCTTCAGGGAACTCCCCGAGATGTGGTCACCTGGCCTTCCGCCATCTTGACTCTCTCCTCCATTTATTTTTAATCATGAACTTTTTCCTTCATGTGACTTGCTGTTTTCCAACTATTACCTACCATTATTTTACCCTGTTATTTGTACAGATTCTTAGATCTAATATCTTTATTTCTGAAGGTTTGCATATTTATAAGGAAGGCTTTTTAATAAAAATAGTACACTAATCTGTGACATTTTTCTTTTTTAAATTATAATTTTTAATTATTTACTTTATCTAAGAACTTGCTTATGAATTACTGTCATTCTACTTTAATTTGTTTTAATTCTTGTTTCATAATCTAATTTTTATTTTACTTCTATAATGGCTGTCTTTGTTCCTTTTATTGACTTTTCCCTATACTTTCTCTAATTACTAAACAATTTTTAAAATTTAGAACAGAATAAAACTATGAAAACAAGATCAGGACCAGAAATACTTTGCTATAGAAAGTTAAATAACCATACAGCCTTTGTTACTAGAAAAATTATAGTATAAAGTAATATTCTGTCAACATGAAGGATAAAAATAGTTATAAAAGTTCAAATGATAATTTTCTAGGACTTATATCATAAGGGGTTAAAATGTAAAAATAAGTCTTTTAATATCTTTTTGCAAACTAAAATTAGTATATAATTTAATCATTCATTTATATAGGCATTTGAACAAATTTATTTCCCAAGAAATAATGAGACAGAAATAGATGGCTTTTATAGTGTTACAAAGACTATAGTGTTGCTGAAATGAATTTCTCTATTATATCATAAACGGCCATGACACTATTACAGTACATATACGAATAAGTTGCCATCTTAAATTAATTCTCCTACAAACCTCAGAAATTCATGGAAATCCTTAAAGAATCAAAACATTTTATAAATAAAAAACTGACTAGATATTTACAGAAATTGGCTGCAGAAGTTTTTTTTCTGACTAAAATATTTCAAGGGATGTTTTGATTGAAGAAATCATGGTATTTACTGGAAGTTACAGTGTTTATTTTAAAATAGATTATAGATATAATTATTTAGAAGAAAATATCCTTCCTAAATATTTCTGGAAAAAAAACTGAGATGCTGTTGGGCAAATGAACTTCTTAAGAGTTTACATGAATCTAGGGGGCGCCTGGGTGGCTGAGTTGTTAAGCATCTGCCTTTGGCTGTGGTTATGACATCAGGCTCCCTGCTTGGTGGGAAGTCTGCTTCTCCCTCTCTTACTCCCCCTGCTATGTTCCCTCTCTAGCTGTATTTCTCTCTGTCAAATAAATAAATAAAATCTTTAAAAAAAAAAGAGACATAGAGTTTACATGAATCTAAAAGGTAAATAAATACTCCCAACTCAAATGGAAAATGTTTTCACCATAATTTCTATTTCTTGCCTGTGTCAGAAAAATACAACATAACTGAAGCCAATGTAAGCCTTTGATTAAGATCCCAGAGAAATCTGAGCACACAATTGTTGAAGTGAAGGATTCAGTGTACCACCTCATCTCCCCATTTGAATCCTCTGGATCCTCACTCCATTTAATCTGGTTACCTGGTAATCCTCCTTATGTATGTATACATCCAATTTACCGTATCCCTCACCCTCCAGGCAATGGTCCTCTTACAGATCTTCAAGGTCTAATCTCTGATAATCAGAGTAGATGGACCTAAATTTTACTTCCTAAAGTTACTTTTGACAAGACCATGGTTTTGTAAGCTGATGTCGCCTATACATAGAATAAATATATGCATATATATTATATAATTTATCACCAGGTTATGTGGGAGGGAGTAAAGGGCTTCAGCATGTTACCTACTGCTGCTCTAGTAAATTATACAAACTTGGTGACTTGAAGCAAACAAACAAAAATGTTTATTTAATAGTTCCAGAAGCCAAAAACGTCCAAAATTGGTCTCACTGAGCTAAATTCGAGGCATTGGCAAGCCTGGCTCTTTGCAGATGCTCTGAGGGAAGAATCTGTTCCATCACTTTTTTCAGCTTCCAGAAGCTGCCCATCCCTTGGCTCATGGTCCCTTCTTACATCACTCTTGCTTTTTCATCACATCTCTTGTCACTAACTCTGATCCTCCTGCTTCCTTTCCGAAAGCACTCTTGTGATTACATTGGGCTCATCCAGATAATCCAGGATAATCTCCCCATCTCAAGATCCTTGAAGTAATCACATCTTTAAAGTCTCTTTTACCATGTAAGATAATCTTCACCAAGAAAAGAGGCAAAACTGAAATAAAACCATTTATTTGGGGTCTCTGACCTCTAACTTGGGGAGCACAGGCTTGATCAGCAGCCCAAATTGCACCCCCCGGGAACAAAAGTCAAGGGTTTTAAAAGGCAAAAGAAAATACTTGTATGCACTGTTTACAAATAATTTTGATTGGTGTTGGCAGCAGAAAACTAATCTTACCTGAACATAATTGGTTGCTGCAGCTATCACTAAGCAAAATGTCTCTTATCATAGCAACTTGCAGGTGTTCAGTCAGAGTCCTTGGAATATTTCCAGTCTAAACCAGTTCAAAGTTCATGGTTATATCCAGTGAGGACATGCATAAGGCCCATTTCCTTAGTGGTCTTCCACTTCCATTTTATAAACCCTTGACATAAGTGACTCCATTTCAGTTTAGCTTTCACACTAACAAATTTGTGGGTCTGGGTATAAAGACATCTTTGGGGGACATTATTCAGTCTACCATTGTTACCAGAGTTCGGAAGATATAAATTGGGACTATATAACAAAACTGAGACACTGGGTGTGGTTTTGTGGAACAGTGGTTCCCAGTGAGAGGTCTGAGACAGAAAAGACAGGACGGAACGTCTATTGCCATCTTCCTTCTGTGCTCTTGGGATGCCATTGACAGGTGCTGGTATGCTGCTCCTTTTCCCACCCGCCATCCCACCTCTGCTGCTTGAAAGAATTACTATTGTTTAAGGCCCATCTCAAAAGCTACCTCTGCCCTGAAAATTACCCAGGTCAGAGTAACCTCTCCCTTCTCTGCTTGCTTTTATGCCACTTTCTACTGCACTTGCTACCACCTACCCAATTTAATATAAATATATTTGTGAATGTGTCTTTTCTCCCCTACCAGAAGTAAGATCTTGACGGGAAGGATCACACTTTAGGCCAAAAGACAAGCACATGCATGCAATACACGCAAAAGAAACACATATCAGCCATCTCTATGGCCAGGTCTGTTAGTGCAGCCCTCCAAAGTCAAATTCCCGTCTGCCTCTGTAGGCAACCAACCAACCAGACTCAACATGCCAGACAACTGAGATGTGCTTTCTAAACACCATGGAGAAGAACATTTCTCTAAAACTTCCTTCAGACTAGGTCAAAACCAACATTTTGATGGAAATATGTCTATTGGCTAATGTGATTTTTATCCATAGGATGCTGTCACCCTTATCTGTTCATCCTGGTTATTTATTGTAAAAGCAAACAAAAACCCCACTTTGTGTTTAATTATGAGCTAAATGCCTTCAGATATTCACCAATAATCAAAAATCATTAGAACTGGTTTTGAGTGTTTTGTTTTGTTTTTGTAATGGCAGACAATGCTAACATTAAAATCTTTTTGGGGGGTGCCTGGTTGGCTCAGTGGTTGAGCCTCTGCCTTTAGCTCAGGTCATGATCCCGGAGTCCTGGGATCGAGCCCCACATTGGGCTCCCTGCTTGGTGGGAAGCCTGCCTCTCCCTCTCTCACTACCACTGCTTGCATTCCCTCTCTGGCTGTGTTTCTCTCTATCAAATAAATAAAATCTTTAAAAAAATAAAATAAAATAAAATCTTTTTTGATGGGGTGCGTGGTTGTCTCAGTCAGGTAAACATTTGACTCTGGACCTTGGGGTTGTGAATTCAAGTCCCACATCGGGGGTAGAGATTACTTAAAAATAAACAAATAAAATAAAGTCTTTTTTTTTTTTATTAGGGGAAATGATACAAGGTGCTCAAATTCCATTTAGTCATTATTGCTCCAAAAACTATGTGAAATAGTAGAGGTAATAAATGGAATCCACAAGGAGTCGTGTTCCTTTCGTGGACCCCAAAGAAGGAAATCTGTATCTTGAAATAACCAAAAATAGACCTTGGTGCATTTGCTTCACCAGATGCCCCCATGGCACAGACTCCCCATACTTTAAGCCAGATTTTAGTGCACCAGACACTGGGAGGTAATAAACATAGCAGAATGATTTATTGGGAAGGCACTTTGGAAGTCATTCAGACCACTTTTTTTCTCTATCCGTTATTAGTCATCCCTAGGTTCATTCACAACCCAGGGAAAGAAAAGCCAAAAATAGCCATTAAGCCAAGCCTCTTGTAAAGCAGCTGTCTTTAGTATATGTAGGCAAGCAGACACTTGGAAGTCCAAGTGCAGAGGCTATACGGGAGCAGTAATCATGCTAATCATTGATTTGTTGGAAATGTGCCACACTGGTATTTTCAAAGCATTCTATCATTAATTAATTAATGAGTGATAATTAATACGGCAGTGGCACATAGAATTGTATGCAAGTTTTGAAAAGAAATTGTTTTATATGGTATGCACTTAAAAAACGAGAGGGTTTTTTTTTTCCTTTCTGTTCTTGCTGGATTTTTTTAGTTTGTTTTCCATTAAAAGGTTGTGCCATGTTTTCTCTCACTGCTCTGTTTGACTATTATGTTGCTCCTTCTGCTAGTAGCATTCTTCCCCAGATAACTCTTGTCCATCTGTTAGATATCAGCTCAAACATCATTTTCTCCCCTAGACGGTTCCCTGGCCCTGTTAAGCTATTTTAGGGACTCCTGCAGTACCCCCACAAAGAACCTTTCACCTTCTATTAAATTGCCTATTTAATTGATTGTCTGACATCCATGCTAGACTCCGGTTCTGAGGGCAGATGCTTTCTGTGCCCTGTTCACCCAGCACGATGACGGGCACATGACAGTCTCCCAATAAATGCTTCTGAGATGACTAAGAGAATTTCCCATGAGAGAATGCTAAAAAAGAGCTCTTATTGCTATATGAGTTCCCACTCTATAAGAATTAACCTGCTCAGGATTCTAGATGCTTTATCTCATTCAGTGCTCACCATGTTGCTTTGAGGTAGGTACCCGATAAGAAACTGAAATGGCAGAGAGTAAGTCAGGCCCAGGATCGCACTGCTAGATAGTAGTGAACCTGAGGCTCAATCATGGGTTTTCTCATTCCAAATCTACATATTTCCAAAAGTGGTAAAGAAGAAAACAGTGACTGCTGAAGTCCAAGAACTGGTCTGACCCTCATAGCTTGGTCTCAGCGTCACCACAAACTGGACTGACCTCAGCAGCTAGACGGTGCGTTCCTCCTGTCACACATACACAATTTCATAGAGGATCAACATCAGACAAGGCTGCTCTGAGCCCACAGTAAAGTGAAGCAAAACAAGGCCACTCCGTAATTTGTCTAAGTAAATGGTTACCCTGAAAAATGCACAAAATGCCAAACACACCCCTCTTCTGGCTAATAATGATGTCTGCTGCTTTTAAACCAATTACAGCTTTACCCCTGTCCTCTCCATACCTAAGTTTTATCGTTATCCCCAATGATAGAACTGCCCCCACTTCCTAACAGCTCCCATCTAGAGGGATTCTCTGCTTCCTTAGGCCCTCCTCAAAATCGCCCAAATCTTCTAAGTCTTTCTTAATTTCCTCTTCCTGAAATGCACCTCTGTTCCTAAGATACGTGTCCCCCTTGCTGCAATGAGTTATAAGCTTGACTTGTTCGGCTACAAGTATGTTCCCAGTGCTCTCTGGTGGAGGGCATTGACAGTGGGTCCTACGCCACCCATGCATCTGGAGAAAGAAAATCTTAGAACTTTCATTTATAAATTTTTGTTTAAAAGAATAAAAAATTAATGCCAGCCAATATTTATGTTTAGTATATAAACATGACTTTCTTCTTCCATCGCCCCTTCTGTGAGACGGCCACGTGTCAAATAAGGTGCTCAATAGGGTAACAGTAAGGTAACTAAAAGGTCACAAAAGGACAAATACTATATGATTCCTCTTATATAAGACATCCAGAGTAGTCAAAATCATGGAAATAGAAAGTAGAATGGTGGTTGCCAGGAGCTGAGGAAGGGGAAGTGGGGAGCTGTTGTTTCAAGGATTTAGAGTTTCAGTTTTGCAAGATGAAAAAGTTCTAGAGATCTGTTATGCCAAATGTAACTATAGTCAACACCACTGAACTGTACACAGTAAATTTCATGTTTCATCCTTTTAAATTTGTCAAAAGTTTTTTAACTAACTTTTTTTTAGTTTAAATTTTTTTTTATTTAAACAATTAAATTTTAATTTTAAGAAAAAGAGGGAAGAGTGAAAATTTTTACCAAACAGATGATTTGACATGGAGACAATAATTGTTCTGTGGCCATTTAAATGAATTTATGGATTGTATCAGCTAAAACAGAACATACATCATACTTAGTAATGGTATAGAAAGTAACCAAGAAGAGGTACCTGGGTGGCTCAGTTGGTTAAGTGGCTGGCTTCAGCTTGGGTCATCAGGATGCTGGGATTAACCCCCATGTCAGACTCCCTACTTGATGGGGAGCCTGCTTCTCCTTCTCCCGCTGCCTGTTGCTCCCCCTACTTATGCACTCTTTCTCTGTCAAATATATAAAAAAAATCTTTTTAAAAATTTTAAAAAGGAAAATATCCAAGAAAATCTTTCCTCTACACATAAATCCTGACTGCCTATGAGAATGACCTAGGATATTTTTGAAAAACACCACCATATGAGTCCCACCCCATATCAATTAAATCAGAATCTCCAGGGTGAAGCCTAGGAACAGATTTTCTGGTTTCTGTATTTTTGTGTGTTTGGGTTTTTCTTTGTTTTTTAAAGCTCCAAACGATTCGAATTTATCTCCAACGGTGGAGAGCTGTGAGCCTGGTGGTGGGTATTGAGGGTACAGATGCATGGAGCACTGGGTGTGGGGTATGAACAATGAATCTGGGAACATTGAAAAGATAAAATGAATTATTATGAAAAAAAATAAGGGTTCACCAGAGATAAAGTCATCCTGATAAAGCACATAAGAGTCCTCAAACTTAAGGACATGTTACACATTGTTCTTTTACAAGTAACAGATGTTCCTAATTTATTGACCTCTTCCATAATGAAAAATTGCTATGAATAGTATTCTATCTAGCAGAATTTTTGAAATTGCATGAATTTTACTTCCTTTTGAGGAAAAAGTAACATTTTGGTAACAAATGAAATAATCACTACTTTTCAAAAGAAATTTGAAAATGTGTGTTTGGGGATTTTCCATTGTTTCGTTGCTGAAAAAATATGCTGTCATCATGACTATACAATAAAAAAACGTGAACACAAAGTTTTCTATCTTACTTAAAAAGAGGTGGGTGAATTGGGGGCCCAAAATTAAAAATAAAAAATCTTCATACTAATTTGTAAAAGGAGCTGGTTGTCATGAAGGAAGATGGCAATTTACTATATAAATTTCAACTTAAAACGTTGCATAAAGACATAACTATGGGGTGCCTGGGTGGCTCAGTCGTTAAGTGTCTGCCTTCAGCTCAGGTCATGATCCCTCCAGGATCAGGATGGAGCTCTGCATCGGGGTCCCTGCTTAGCAGGAAGCCTGCTTCTCCCTCTCTCACTCCCTCTGCTTGTGTTCCCTCTCTAGCTATGTTTCTCTCTGTCAAATAAATAAATAAAATCTTTTAAAAAAGAGAAATAACTAATAGATAGTACTGAAAAATTGTCACAGCTAATTTTTTTTAGGCAATGATATATTTCTTTCACTTTAATCTACATATCTTTTGAGATCTTTTACAGAAAGATAGTATTAAAACTAAATATAGAACCAAAATTTGAATTGCTATTTAAGAATGTGCTTAATTTTTTCAAAACAAAATATATTTAATAATAGTGCTCGAACATACTACTATACCACCAAAAGTAATTATACTTAAATATTATTTAACATGTTTCCCAAATCTATTTTTGAATGTTCCTTATAACACATTATACACTAATTAATTTATATAATTAATAAATATATAAACAAACATATATTGCAATTAAAAACAATGGTATTGGGTAGTATATGGTCAAAAAAGAGGTTAGAGGGGCCTGGGTGGCTCAGCTGGTTGGGCAACTGACTTCGGCTCAGGTCATGATCCCAGAGACCCGGGATCGAGTCCCACCTTCCTTCCCGAGCAGGAAGCCTGCTTCTCCCTCTCTCACTCCCCCTGCTTGTGTTCCCTCTCTGGCTGTGTTTCTCTCTGTCAAATAAATAAAATCTTAAAAAAAAAAAAAAAGAGGTTAGAGAACAGAGCACTCCACTATACTTCCTTCTCCCCAAAAGTTTAGTATTCCCAAATCATTATAGTACTTTCACAACATGAGCTACTTATTTCCAGAAAATGTGGTTAAATATTATTTATATTGCTTCAGGCTCTAAGTGTGTTAGAAAAAGGAGAAAGGGGTTATTTATTTTGTTATATAATAAAATTCAAAGCTGGTGCTTTAGAAAAATCTGAATGGAGTACTAACAGAGCCAACTGGTCTAAAATAGTATTGCTAGTAAGATAAAAACAATAATAATAAAGACAACAGCAAAGAATTTCGAATTTAAAAGTGTAAGGAAATATTCACTGTAATCAATAATATTTGAAGTGTACTTTGTTATTTTAATCAAAGGTAAAAAAATTAAAAATATATATCCTTCTTATTCCTGGAGTTACAAAACTGCTTCTCCTGGAAGACTCTAGGGGCATACTATTACTGAACTCTCCTCTTTGTCCTTGTATTACATATTTTTTCAAAGATAAAGGCACAAAAGGTATATATATATATATCACTTTGTAATGTAAGTGGATTTTTATTATGAATTCTTCTATTAGTTGACTTTGTTATGGAAAAATCTTAGAAAACAAAATAGCAGCTTCTTAAAGAAAACTCAGCCTATCTATCGTGCATCTCATAGGAAAGTAATTATGGTTGGTGTATATTTGAAAGTCTCATGACACCTGTAAAGCCAGATATGGCTATTTAAAATTTACATCTTGTTGTTTATCCCCAAGTACATTGTTGACATTTCAGTAATGCAACCAGTTTGAAAAACCAGTGTCCTATTAACCCTGTAGTACAATGGCACTGCTTATATCTCATCACTGACCTTGGAGGAAACCCAAACTCAATATGTGTTGTGCACTGTATTTGCCAGATCATGCAAGTGGAAATTAGAGACACCAAAGTTTCTACCTCCACATAGTAAAGTCCCTGCTTTTTAAAAACCACTTTTGAATGTGCTTTATTAAGGTTCAACGGAGGAAAGACCTGGGCCTTTAAAAGGGATCTTAAAATGGTAGGAAAACCTGCACGTATAGGAAAAGAATAATCAGTGAGTTGAACCAGGAATGTTGCAACTGTACTCTGAGCACTGGGGTTTGCAGACAGAGGCCCCAGGGGTCCCTCTTGAAACCACGTCAGATGGGTCTCCAGTCCTCTCCACTTGGTTCTTCATCTGACTCTGACAGTCTTCCATTTAAGAACTTTTTAAAAAACACATCTACTGCCTTAAAAAGGAAGTATAAACATAATCAGATACAGCAATGTTAAAATGTGGATTGACAAGAAACCAGACTGGAAAAGGAGGCAAAGGAAGGCAGAGAGGACCTATTTCTTGATGACCTGCCCAAACAGGGGACACACTGAGTAGGAAAATCAAGAAGCAACAGAGAGCAGACCACACAGGAGAAATCAAATTTCTGTTTAGTCCTAAGAGATGAAAAGAGGCTGAGAAGTTTGGGAACGAGGAGCACTGATCATAAAGATAGTAGATTCAAGAAGGAAGGAGAACCAATGCTGGGATTTCTCATCTAACTACAAAATCAAATGCTGTGCACACAAGTTTTCTGTTTTCCAAAGTGCAGTAATAATTTTCACTCTGAATGTTTTCCATCTCAGCTTCTTGTCTTTTCTATTTCATCCATTTATTTTGTACCTATAAAAGTACTGTAGTTTTATAACCAAAGTTTTGATGGGTAATTTTTTAAATAAATTATTGTCATAGGAATACTAGCATGTTTTTGTTGGTGATTTTTTAAATTCAGGGTGATCTTTTTTTAAAGATTTATTTATTTATTTATTTGACAGAGAGAAACACAGCTAGAGAGGGAACTCAAGCAGGGGGAGTGGCGGAGTGAAAGAGGGAGAAGCAGGTTTCCCGCCACACAGGGAACCCGATGTGGGCCTCTATCCTGGGAGTCCAGGATCATGACCTGAGGCGAAGGCAGTCGCTTAACCAACTGAGCCACCAAGCCGCCCTAATTCAGGGTGATCTTATGAGCACATTATTATATATTTTGCATTATACTTAACATTATATGCAGAATAATGCAAATCATTTAACTTAATTTTGGTGACAGAATCTAAATTAGCATGAACACTGTTTAAAGTTCAAAGCCTTTTGAGGAAACTTTTGAGAAAGTTTCCTGTTTTTGTCAAAACATTAAAAACTGTTATTATTAGTTATAAACATGTGGAGAAATATAAAAAATAGTAAAACTAGCATTTACTTAATACATGATGATTTGAAACATTGAAAAATGAAATGTTCTATTTCTTTGTAAAAAAAAAATCTTATCAAGATGAGCTTGAATGGTGCTTGGCTTCTCATCATGTTGACTTAAGGCATGAAGCAAATATTGTAGCTATGCCTTGGTGAACCTGATCCTCCTTTCTACGTCTGAATCGGTTTCCAACATTTGATCCTTTGCCACTTTTAAAGTCATAAGTATTTCCAAAAGGTCCTTTAGTGAAGCTTTCTACCAGCATCACTTCGTATGGGATATCTCCATTTTTGTCATTATGACAAGAGCCTCACATACATCTACAAGTTCACTATCATTATTTTCCTCTGGCTGCATATCTCGAATCTCTTGAACAGCAGAAGTATCGACATCTCATGGACAGTTCTTTCATATCGCTGTCTAGATGTGATTTTCATTGTTTTGCTGCAAGTTCATTTTTTTGGGCCAATTCCCTCTTTTTGAAAAAAAAAAAAAAGTCATGTGGGTTTATCACTGGAAGACAAGGAGACAACACAACTACATGCTTTGCTGTCCATGCATAAACTGAATAACACATATCCAGTGGCCAGTCTATCTTTGAAAGCAGTGATGTGACTGGTCAGTGATCATGATGTGCCTCTGCTATTTAGGAAGTGATATACAGACAAAGAGCAAGCAGCATAGTTTGTACTTATATAATTAGTCACTATTAACATACCGTCTTAAATGAAACTTGAATCATGTTTTGGGGGGACAGGTGTTATTTAACTGTGCCATGGTAACTGAATTCCTTCAAGGGACTTTGATTTTTTGTTTGCTTCTTTGTTTGTTTTTTAATCTGTATTTTTCTTGACGAACCTAGTACTATGTACCACGTTCAAGAAAAACAGAGATGAGAAAGGCAAAGTCCCTCACTTCAACAAGTTCATAATTTAAAAAACACCAATAAGATAATTTTACACTTTCTATAATCTGATGGATATAATATTAAAAAATGATGTAAAAGTTCACAAGTGAATGAAATTAGCTTTGGTCAAGGAATCAAAGAAGAGAAAACAAAGCTAACAGCATGGAAGACAAACATTTTCAAGGTTATTCCAATGACTGCTTGGCTTTCCACCAAACGGATAAAACAACTGGGGGGGGGGGTCCTATTCTCCTAATGTTAGTTATCTTGCTGCCATAAATGATGTTATGATTAATAACTTTGTAACTGGAATAACTAGACAAAATGGCATGAAGAGGTTTAAGGTTGTTGTTACATACTGCTGGCCCGATAGTGTTTACCTACAAAGCATTTAGAAGCATTTTTTTTTTACTATCAGAGCTTAAAAAAATTCTTTTTGATACTTCAAAGAAAGAACACGAAAAAAGAAATGTAGGCAAAATGTGTTTATCATGTCTCTTCTAGCACCAAGCTGGGTTCTACACTACTAACAGTGAGTGTTAGAAAGGAGTCAGGGTACAGATGGGACAGGGTGCATTTTGTTTATGTTTGAGGTGGTATCTACATTAATATCTCACAATGCCTTCAAAACCATACCTAAATACTGAGCGATTAACAAAACTGGAATATTGCATACCTCAGGTTTTACCTTTAGACATGAATATAAATTTACTCTGTGCTTCTTTTGCTCTTCTGCTATGTCTCAGCAAAATGTAAAGATTATACCACATTAATGTTTTTCTCCAATAGTTTTCCAAAACATTAGCTGTAAAAACTAAGTGAATATATTGATAGTGCATCAATTTCCGTATATAGCAGACTCACATTTGTGGTTAAAAAAAACAACAACAAAGAATGGAGACTCCAAGTCCATCAGGAAAGGACTTCAGAAGGGATCGTTCCATTCTGACAAAACGTAAAAAGATGGACAAATTAAAAAATAATCAACAACTCTTCTTATATCCAAAAGAGAAGTGAGGTCACAGAGCAAAATGCTGCCCCTAAATTTGAGAGGCGGACAGGCAATAAAGAGAATTATAACTTACAGGAACAGAAATCCCAGAGCAGAAATCCTCAAGGGAACCAGAGCCAGAGTAGGGAAACCTGAACTATAATTGACCGATTGCTGGAGGCTGAGGGTGGATACATCTGAGAGTTTAACATTCCAGAGAGATCCAGTCTTGGTGAGGAGCACAATGAAAAATTTTTATTTGCCTCCAAGAGATCTACAAGGTCTTCACAGTATCCCCTCATACTCCTGGCTGGGGAGGGGAAAATAACCATTTAAAAATAGACCAAGAAATTTCCGTTTTTCTTAAGAAGGCCTGTTCTCAAGCGAAACCATTTTACCAGAGCCTAACCTGCTAGGGTTTTATCAAAACCAAACCTACCAGGGGAAGGTAAATACTGAATTTCCATTCCAATCTAGCCTTCCACATGAGGAAGGGGAAATATAGAATTTATATAGTGAGGCAGAAAAGAGAGGAAAGTTAAAACTGGTTTAATTAAACATAAAAGCACTTAAAATTTTACTGAGGTATATTTTGACACTGAATTGATGAAAAGTCTGAAATAGAAATATTTTATTTCCAAGATAATTTTTAAATATGTAAACTGAATAAAATATCATACTGCTAAAACTACAAGAAATCAGTTACCATTTTTGATGACAACTTTCAGAGGACTACAATTCCCAGCATCCCTTGTGGCTTTATGGCTTCAAATTCCTTTGTAAAAAGTATAATCCAGATATTCTAAGTATCAATCAGCCACTACATATTCATTTTAATGTGGCCTTGACCAATAAAAATGAATGATGAATTAATCCTTAAGCATCACTCAATACTGCTGTTTATTGGTTATTTAAAATATCATAATAAAATTAAATAGTACTTCCTATTTTAGATCAGTTTTGCTTACTATATTTACTTCTGTTGTTTATGTGTGTTTACTTTCCCATATGTTAATTAATATATACACACACATATATATAACACATTCTCCTCTTCAAGTTTGCTGTTTAAAATGTAAAATTTGATTTTTTAAAATTAATCTATTTACTTATTTATTTTTGAAGTATAATTGGCATACCATATTATATTAGTTTCAGGTGTAGAGCATATTAATTCAATAACTATATATTACTCAATATTCACCATAAGTGTAGTTACTGTCACCATATAACATTATTACAATATTATCAACTCTTCCCTGTGCTGTACTTTTCATGTACGTGACTTCCTTATTCTATAACTGGAAGTTGGCACCTTTTAATCCCCCTTATTATTTTGCCCCCCATCACCTTCCCCTTTGGCAACCTTTAGTTTGTTCTCTGTATCTAAGAGTCTCTTTAATGGGTGAGCCTGGTGGTGGGTATTGAGGGCACGAATTGCATGGAGCATGGTGTGTGGGGCATAAACAATGAATCTTGGAACACTGAAAAAATAAAATAAAATATTATTAAATACACATTAAAAAATAAGAGTCTCTTTAGTTTTTTCTGTTTGCTTGTTTGTTTTGTTTTTTTAGATTCCACATGTAAGTGAAATCATATGGTATTTCTCTTTCTCTGTTTGACTTACTTCACTTAGCATAATACCCTCATGGTCTATCCATGTTGTTGCAAATGGCAAGATCTCATTCTTTTTTATGGCTGGGTAATATTCCATTACACACACACACACACACACACACACACACACACACACCTCACCTCTTCTTTATCTGTTCCTCTATCAAACAACCCTTGGGTTGCTTCCGTATCTTGGCTATTGTAAATGATGTTGCAATAAACATGGGGGTACACATATCTTTTCAAATTAGTGGAGGTTTTTTTGGGAGAGGACGGTTGGTAAATAGTCAGCAATGGAATTACTGAATCGTATAGTAATTCTATTTTTAATTGTTTGGAGGAAACTCCATACTGTTTTCCACAGTGTCTGCACCCATTTACATTTCCACCAAAAGTGCAAGAAATTTCCCTTTACTCCACATCCTCTCCAACACCTGCTATTTCTTGTCTTTTGGTATTAACCATTCTGACAGGTGTGAGGTGATATCTCCTTGTGGTTTTGATTTGCATTTCCCTGATGATCAGTGATTTTGAGTATCTTTTCATGTGTTTGTTGGCCATATAAGTAATTTTCTTTTGATTGTTAATACATTTGTTCCAAAATTTGTTAATGTTCTTATTTTTTTGGCGATGTGTTAATTACTGACAAAAATAAAGTTGTGTTTATATAGTCACTGTATCTACCAAACATATCTACCAGACATTTTCACTTGTCTCTTAAGAAAAATAACAAGATGGATTAAATAGCCACTCACTCGGTAAAGAGAGTACCCGACAATCACAGAAACATCATTCTGCTTCTCGTCTCTTTACATTTTCTACTTTGCACATATTCTAAATTTAATAATGTATTTCTTTATTTCTCTCCAATGCCAATAACATTTGTTTTCCCCAATATCTGAGAAACTAAAATGCTACCTTACTCTCCAGAGTCCTTGTCCTGGGGAGCTACTGGTCAGCCGATAGGCAGCATGTGTCCTTACAGGGATATGAATCAAACTAAGAAAGAGAAGTCTTGCTGGAGGGACTTCCGTGTCACAAAATCATACCTTCAATGACCTCTGAGAGCTCTTGTTGTCACTGTTTTAGTCACTGAAATACTGCCACCTTCAGGAAGAAATGTGGGAATTTGCAATTGCATTTTCAGTGGGGACGCCTAAATCCAGGCTCTATGCTGCCCTTTCTTTAAACATAGCCTTGAAGTATCCTGTTGTTTTTCTTATATATCTAAATATTAGTAATTTGTCTTTAAACTTTTTTTTACCATATTAGGTTTTTTTGGAAACAAATAGATCTTACAGTAAAAAGCTGCCCAGAAATAATGAATATAATTCACTATTAACAAGTAAAAGCTACTTCAATAAGACCAGTGATTTTCAGGTATTAACTTATAAAGCATGATGAACAAGCTCCAAAATGATGAACTACATGTAGAAATCTAGGTACGCGGTTAAAAAAATAATAATAATTCCCAAAATAATGTGTATGTTTTACAAGAAAACTATTACTTTAAATGTATTAAATTGAAGCTTCTAAAATAGAAGCTTTTTTCTCCCTTTATATTTTAGTTCCTTCTTCATTTATGGGTTAACATAAACATTAAAAGGACCTCTGTACCAGCTTCCTTGTATTTAAATTATTTTAGTTTAGGGGCATCTGGGTGGCTCAGTCAGTTAAGTATCTGACTCTTGATCTCAGCCCAGGTCTTGATCTCAGGGTCATGAGTGCATGTCCCACATTGGGCCTATTTTAAATGAATAAATACATAAATACATAAATAAATAAATTCACCTTACATCAAATATGTACTGCCTGTTTTTTTTCTTTCACAAATTCAGCTTTATTTTTCATAATGTGCTCATAATCTCCTTTTTTTTACTTTTTCTTTTACTTATTCTTTCCCTTGCTTATTTCTCATCTTCCTTCTTTCATTAGTTTTTCTTTATTCAGAAAGCCCATTGTAAATTATCAATTTCCTTTATGTCCTATAAAGAATGTATATAGTGCCCTCTTTTTGCCTTCTCTTTATTCAAAATCTATTCCCTTTAATATTAGACAATGACAACAAGTACTTCTCTCAGAAACATAGCTATTGGTTTTTTTTAAGTACAATTACTATGGAATGTCACAAATATTCTACAAAACACTAATTACATAGTCTAATTGGAAAGAACACATAAAACTTTCCTTATTTTTATCCTCTAATTTGATAGTTACAAAGATGTCAGTCCCCCCCCCAGGTTAATTTAAAAATTGTATAAATTAAGATCTCAATGTGAAAACAAGAACAGATGAATGGAAGAGAAACAACCATCCTATAATACAGATAAGAATTTAGCATGTGTGAAAGCTATCACTTTTTAAAAAGTAGGAAAGATGGCTTATTTAATGAATGTTGGTGGTAGAATAATTGGTTAACTACTTGAAAAAAAATTATATCTTCTACCTTATAAATATACCAAAATCAATCCCAAATAAAATAGAATGAATAAATAAAGATCTATTAAAAATACAAGTAAATATTTATCAGATTATGATGTAGATAAGGAAGAAAAACAAAGAAAAAAGATTAAAAGTACATCTGCTATAAATATAATTAAAAGCCAATGGTAAACATAGAAAAAGAATTTTCAGGGCGCCTGGGTGGCTCAGTGGGTTAAAGCCTCTGCCTTCAGCTCAGGTCATGATCTCAGGGTCCTGGGATTGAGGCCCACATTGGGCTCTCTGCTTGGCAGGGAGCCTGCTTCCTCCTCTCTCTCTGCCTGCCTCTCTGCCTACTTGTGATCGCTCCCTCTGTCAAATAAATAAATAAAATCTTTTAAAAAAAAAAGAAAAAGAAAAAGAATTTTTAGCATTAATGGCAGGTAATGGTTTAATATCCTTATATCTGATCATAAGAACATAAGAACAAATAATAAGAAAAGGTAAATATCTACACAACAAAAAAATAAGCAAAGGTCATGAATAGACCAATCAAAAATTTTTTTTCTTAATTTTAACTTTTTTAAAGATCTTTTTATTTATTTGTTTGACAGAGAGAGAGAGATCACAAGTAAGCAGAGAGGCAGGCAGAGAGGGAGGAGGAAGTAGGCTCCCTGCTGAGCAGAGAGCTCCATGCGGGCCTCGATCCCAGGACCCCGAGATCACGACCTGAGCCCAAGGCAGAGGCTTAACCCACTGAGCCACCCAGGCGCCCTTAATTTTAATTTTAATTTATTTTTTTAATAATCTCTACTACTCGATGTGGGCCTCGAACTCACAAGCCAGAGATCAAGAGTTTCATGCGACCAGCCATATGCCCTCAAAAGAGACATTTTTGTTTAGTACCTATTTTTTAATGTTCAATATCATTGGTTATCCAAAATGCAAAATAGTACAGCAAGTTTTGGGGATACCTGGCTGGCTCCCTCAGTAGAGCATGCAACTCTTAATCTCGGGGTTATGAGTTCAAGCCCCATGTTGGGCACAAAGCTACATTAATAAATAAATAAATAAATACACACATAATACAAAAGAAATAAAACAAGCTTTTACCTCTCAAATTGATAAATATTTTTAAAATTATAGTACTCGGTGTTGGAAAGGATGTTGCAAAAATGGCACTCTGATACATAACCTTTTTGGATGACAATTTGACGATGCATATCGAAAGTTTTAATGCTCTTGCCCTTTGACCCAGCAATTCCTTAGAACACAGTCCTATATATCCAAGGCAAATAATAAAAATGTAAAAGAAATTTACATGTAAGAATAATCACAGTATGGAATGATAAAATAAATAATGGTATATACTTAATGGGATAATATTCAGTTATTTATTCAGTTTCAAAAATACATTAGAAAATGCTCAGATACTCATAAAATGATTAAAGAGAGTTATTAAACTCTGTTACAAAATAACCATAATGTATTCCTATGCACACACGAGAAAAGAAACTGACAATAAATTGTGAATTGATTTTTTTTCTAAGACCATGATTAATTTCTTTTCTTCTTAATTTTTTTAAAGATTTTTTTTTATTTGAGAGAAAGAGAGCTAGCAAGAGAGAGTACAAGTGGGGAGGCAGGGGAGAGGCAGGCTCCCTGCCAAGGAAGGAGTCCAATGTGGACTCAGTCCCTGGACCCTGGGATCATGACCTGAACCAAAGGCAGATGCTTAACTGACTAAGCCACATCCAGACACCCCTGCTTTTCTTCTCTTTTCTAAATGCATTTTTAGATTTTCAAAATTTCTTCAATAATGTGTTTTCATCAGGAAGTATTGTTTTTAAACCACTGAAAACCCTAATTTTGATTCCATTTTTAAAACATATAATAATGGAAGGGGCTCCTGGGTGGCTCAGTTGGTTAAGCACCTGCCTTCGGCTCAGGTCATGATCCCGGAGAGCCGGGATCGAGCCCCACATCGGGCTCCCTGCTCGGCAGGAAAGCCTGCTTCTCCCTCTCTCACTCCCCCTGCTTGTGTTCCCTCTGTAACTGTGCTTCTCACTGTCAAATAAATAAATCTTTAAAAAAAATAAAAATAAAACATATAATAATGGAAAAGCAGAAATATCATATGTCACATATATTTTAAAAAATGATTCCTTGTATATTCCTATAGAATATACCATGCCAAAAATGAACCCTAATGCAAATTGTAGGCTTTGGATAATAAGATGTATCAAAGTAGGTTCAATGATTATAACAAATGTGCCACTCTTATGCAAATTATGGGAAAGGCTGTGCATGTGTGGGGCAAGAAGTATATGGGAACTTGCTGCTCAATGTGACTGTGAACCTAAAATTGCTTTAAAAAAATAAAGTAAAAAAAAAATGCCCAGAACACAAATTGGACACAAAGTAGATCTGGCATTGAATAATACAGAATTTTAAAACAAAAGAGTAAAAATCTTTGAGGAAGTACTCTGATCAGGTGCATAATAAGTTGCTGGATATCAATTTCTTTTGAGTAAATCTATATCTCATAATGAGGATGAAATTAAGACATAATAATTTTTCATCTGCCTTCTTACCCACATAGGTTGGAGAAGTGACCTAGGAGAGTGCAGTCCAGTAGAAACATAAGAGGCACATATGTAACTTTTAAAATTATTTGTGACCTGCAACAATAATAAAAATAATAACAAGAAATGTCTAAAATAGGGGCACCTGGGCACCTGGGTGGCTCAGGGGTTAAAGCCTCGGCTTTCGGCTCAGGTCATGATCTCAGGGGCCTGGGATCAAGGCCTACATCAGGCTCTCTGCTCAGCAGGGAACCTGCTTCCTCCTCTCTCTCTGCCTGCCTCTCTGCCTACTTGTGATCTCTTACTCTATCAAATAAATAAATAAAAATCTTTAAAAAAATAAAATAAAATAGGGGCACCTAAGTAGCTCAGTCAGTGGAGTATGAGACTCTTGATCTTAGGGTCATGAGTTCAAGACCCATGTTGGGCATATAGATTACTTAATATAAATAAATAGATGAATAAATAAATAAGGAAATAGTTAAAATAAACTGCAATAACCCCATATATTCAAGTGTTATCATTTCAACATGTAATCAGTATAAAAGTTTATTGAGATATTTTACTTTTTTTAATCACATGTAGACACTGAAATCTGATAAGAATTTGACATTTGCAATACATCTCAATTAAGTCATTAAATTTTTGCTGGAAATACCTGATTGGTATTTAGATTTCATGAAATTTGCTGTTGAAAAAAGGAGGTCAACATACCCAGGTTTTTCCAAACATAATTAAACCTTCCTATAACTGAATGAGACTCTGTTTTCAAATTTAAATTTAAGTAAATTAAAATTAAATAAGATTAAAAATCAAGTTCCTCAATGGCACTAGCCACATTTTCTGTGTGGCTAGAGGCTCTCTTAATCAGACATCTCCCCTCCCAGAAAGGATTACTAGTGAAATATTCACATTGGATAGGCTACTTTACCGGGAAGGCGCCTGAACACACCGACTACTCAGCAAGTTCAAATCTAAATCTTAATCATGTTAAAAGAATGTATATTGTGGATCCTTACCTACTTTCTTGGCCTGTCTTTATTACCACTTCATCACATATGTGGTAAGTTATTCTCAGCAAATGTATCGACAAAAGAAGTAGGATCCCATACTGAAAATGAGGTATCATTCCCAGCAATAAATTGCCTGCACAATTTCACTTCCCCTTGCTGACTTTAGGGGTGATTCCACCACTATACGATTTCTAACAGTAAAGAGTAAGAGTGCGAAGAGTGCAAAATACAGGCATTGTTCTATTTATAGGAGACAGATTTGTGACCGCCCAGGCAACAGAACTTCCTCACATATTTAAAAAGTCTTGCATGATCCAAAGGAGTGGAACTAATGAACTGTCCAAAACTCAGCTGTGCTTTTCAACTTGTCCAACAAATTGGACAAGCTCTTTACTGTTAGAAGCCATTCCTCTGGTGGTGCTAGTGATTGCAGTATTTTAAATGCATCACAGACTGGACTGGAATTCTTACTCACGGGTTTTGTGAAGTTGTGTCCTGAGTACGAGGACTGGAATAGCTAACAGAAAGCACACACATGAAGCACATCACTGCCTGTGACATGGACTGTTTGAAAAAATTATAACACTCATGAAAAATGCTCCTTCCCTCCCTGAGTAAATGTATGCCCCCCCAAACCATCGTTCTCACTTAGTACTATAAGTAAAAATTAAAACCAACTAGGAAGTTGTCTGTGATAACACAAGTGTGTGCATGAACCATTGTTACCAGTGTGTCAATCAATGACCAACAAACCTTTTTTTTAAGATTTTATTTCTTTGAGAGAGAGAAATGAGAGAGAGAGAGCGTGCACAAGTCGGGGATCACAGGCTGAGGGAGAAGGAGAATCCCTGCTGAGCAGGGAGTCCTGTGAAGACTTCATCCTGGGACTCCAGGATCATGATCTGAGCTGCAGGCCATGGCTTAACCAACTGAGCCACGCAGGCGCCCTACACATCAACAAACTAACTGTACTGAGTGCCAGGCACCTCAACAGCGGTCAGATCACAGCCACGTCAAGGATACAGTTCCTAATCACGGAGATGAGATTGGTAGACGGAAGACAACTAACAACATAAGGCAGCATAGGATGAAGTCAAAAGTTAGTGATCTGAAAAACAGCCATTCTGGACCAGTGGTTCTCAAAGTAGGGTCTGCAGACCTCTGAAGGTCCCTGGGGCCATTTCGGGAGTTCCATAAAGATAAACCTATTTTCTTGCTAGTGTTAAGATGTTATTTGCCTTCTTCACTGTGTTGTTACTTTCACTGGTAGTGGGTAAAATCGTGGTAGCTTCAGTACAAAACAAAGCAGTAGCACCAAACTATAGTAGTAATCATTGTATTCTTCACCACCACAGGCTGGCAGCAAAAAAAAAGGAGGAAGAGGTGGAAAATGACAGGAAGGGGCAGGGAGAAGGGGGAGGAGGGGAACAGAGTTGAGAAGGGGAGTGTAGGAAGAACAAGAGGGAGAGGAGTACAAGAAAAAGAGTCATTTTCACTTAAGCATGCCTTTTTCTTTCTTAAAGATTTTATTTATTTGAGAGAGACAAACCACAAGCCAGGGGAGCAGCAGGCAGAGGGAGGAGAATCTGGCTCCTTGCTGAGCAAGGAGCCTATGGCAGGGCTCCATCCTAGGAACCTGAGATCATAACCCAAGGGGAAGACAGATGCTTAACTGACTGAGCCACCCAGGTGCCCCCAAGAATGTCTTTGATAAATCAGTGAAAATTATTAATTGCATTAAATGCTGACCTTTTAGGCTCTGTCTTCTTAATATTCTCTGAGACAACATGGGAGGGATACATAAAGGGTCCCCGCTACACACAGAAGTACAACGGTTGTCTTGAGGAAAAGCTCTGGTGCAACTGAGGTTTCAAGTTGAACTACCCAATTTTTTCATAGAGTAGCATTTTTATCCGAAAGAAAACTGACAGACTATGGTTATTTAGACTTGAGTATTTGGCAAATATTTTCACAGAAATAAACAAAGTAAGCCTGTCACTTCAAGGAAAACAACCAACTGTATTTCTTGACAATGATAAAATCTGAAGTTTCAAGCAAAAATTGGAATTTTGGAAAATGTTTATGCAAAAGTTTTCCTAATAAAATCAGTGATGAAATTAATGAATGTGATATTTTTGATATTGTATGATGAAATCAGTCAATATTTGAAAGATCTGCATAAACAACAGACCAATGGGTTTTAAGGTAACAGAATATGAGAAATATATTGATATGGATTTAAACTCTACATTGCAAGTAACTTTTTTAAAAATTACCATTTGAAGAATTTTGGAATATTATCAAAGAATATCCACAATAATCTGAAAAAGGCTACTAAAATATTCTTCCCTTTTCCTAGTACATATTTCTTTGAGGCCAGATTTTTTTCATACCCTTCAAACTAAGCACCAAATCACATGAGATGGAATGTGGAAGCAATTTGAAAATCGAGCAGGTTAGAGCCAGCTAAATATTAAGTCCAGCTTAGATAGTAAAGATGTTTACAAAACATAGGACATTTTTCTTTTTACTCAATTTTTTTTTGTTTTGGGAAATATCATTATTTCTCATTAAAATATATTGTATTAATATGTAATAGCTGATCGTTATAAGTCAGTAACAAATAAATAGTTTAAACATTTCTCCAATTTTAATTCCTAATACAATAAGTATTGATTTATGCAATCCTCATAAATAAAAGCTTTTGCGGTTCCTGAGAATAAAATATTGGAGAATGGCTGGAATACAGGAAAGGGAGCAATCAGGAGAATCTTGGGAAACCATGCTGAGAAACCAGCTACCTATAATCTCTAAACATACTCCTTCCCCACAGTCTTTCGAAGGCCTATATGAATGGTGTTGATTATTTAAATACGACCAGTTTACGTTAGTGTTCTTCACACAACAACATATTGTCCTTCTGGAAATGCAGTATTAATTCCTCAAAGCAGCAAAAGTCCTTTAATATCAGAGACTACGATTACACAGCAGGACTAATAACTAAGACAGAGAATAATTAACTGTATTATATGAGATTTTACCATGTATCAGTGGTTCCTTTTCATGTTCAAAGTGTCCTTTTTAATATTTATTGTTATCATTTTTACAACTCTCCATAGACCTAATAATGTAAAGATATTGTTTAGCAATTAAATTACATTTATTAACAGTTAACTCATTTTCCTGTTTTACATTGCCCACACAGCTCTGTATTCGTGTAATACTAGGTAAAGCAAAACCAGCAGAATATTAGTCCATCTATCTGTAGTAATTACATAATTTGTTTAGATTTTAAATTTGTTAAAATAGTTGTGAGCTCCTTCCTAACCCATTACTATCTCCATAAATCTTAAGGGGTTGGGGAAACTCCAGACTGAGATTCTCTGTGGCATGCAGGGTTTTTTTTCTTTTGTTTTGTTTTATTAATTTAGGTTTGGGTCACTCAAATTGTGATAGAGATGAGTTTGTCCATTTTGCTCAGTCCAGCGTCCGGATGTGTCCACAGGATACACTATGGTCCCAGGGTTTGCGGCAAGAGCATATAAAATCTCTGGGTTCTAGAATCAGAAAGTGGCTTTCTAGTTACTGTGTCATCTGAGGCAAGTAGTTCAAGCTCTTTGTACCTCAGTTTTCTTGTTTTCTTTTTCCTTTTTTTTTTTTTAAAGATTTTATTTATTTGACAGAGAGAAACACAGCCAGAGAAGGAACACAAGCAGGCCGAGTGAGAGAGAGGGAGAAGCAGGCTTCCTGCCCAGCAGGGAGCCCGATGCAGGACTTGATCCCGGGTCTCTGGGATCATGACCTGAGCTGAAGGCAGTTGCTTAACCAACTGAGCCACCCAGGCGCCCCTCAGTTTTCTTATATATGAAATAGAGCTAATGATATCTTCCTTATAGAGCTGTTCCGGGGCACTCAAAATGGCAGCTATCATCATTACGCAAATAAGCCAGGTTTGTTACACATCAATATACTGCTTCAAAAGTTGAGATTATCGATATTTCATATTATTGCCAATTTGCGGCAAACATTTTTTTTTTTAAAGAAATTTCTTGCACCTGGTCCTTGGTGCAACTTTGCCACCTTCAAAACCTATTTCCATGCTCAGTATGCAATTGCTTAATACACACATTTAAGGGTACATAGTATTGATCTTAGGCAAATTTAAAATTGTTCAAGTTTATCTTCAGGCACAAAGACCTACCTGTGTTCTAGATCCCATGGTGAACCAGTCCTCTGGCTGCAGAGTTGTAGAACTGACTATCCAAAGAAGCAGTGGGTCACTCATCTCTCTTAGGATAGGATTTTGAACCCAGTTTGGAAATCTCCTTCCTGGATTTACTCACTTCCTTTCCCCCACCAGGACCAAAATCAGTCTTTTCCTTCTCTACTTCTGAGTCTTCCTCAGCCCTCTTAATTTATAAATTTAATATTTTCCTACCAATTTTATACTAATTAGTATTCATCATTATCTTGGAGAGAGTCTATTTTTCTATATCATGATATGAACTTTCCATGCTAATGAAATTTCTTTTTTAAAGATTTTATTTATTTATTTGATATATAAAGAGAGGCAGAAAGGCAGGCAGAGAGAGGAGGAAGCAAGCTCCCTGCCAAGCAGAGAGTCCTACGCCGGCCTTGATCCCAGGACCCTGAGATCATGACCTGAGCCGAACGCAGAGGCTTTAACCCACTGAGCCACCCAGGCGCCCACTAATGAAACTTCTGACGGTTGCTATTGAAATTCCCCCTCTCCAATTATGGCTGCATTTCTAGAAAGTGTTATAATGTTGGGGAAAAAATACATTAAAAGTACTTATCAATAGTACCTAAAAATAAAACGAAAACATCTTAGCGTTGTGCTATGATAAATTCTATAATTAAAAACAAATTTGCCCCTACTTTGCAAATAGTTCAAGGATTAGTTAGGGTTTTTTAATTGTGCGTAAGATTTATACGCTTTTTCATTCATATAACTGAATTTTCCCATTTGTTTCTGCATTTAAAAAATATTTAGAGATAACTGCAATAGCCTCTAAATTTTTACATTGCATTTTCCTTTTTGTAAAAAATAAATAAATAAATCAATGCTCCACAAACATTTTTAATTTAGTAAAAAAAAAAAAAAGTTCATTGTTGAGAAAAACACGCACGTCTTCAGATAAGATCTATAACGCCTCTTTGACAATTCTGAAAACTCAAATGCTAGGCTACCAAGTGTGGTAGGTTTTCATGAAAATGCGGCCGTTGCCCAATCACCCGGTTCTGGACCAATCCGAGCCACCCCAGCGCGGCGCTCTCGGAATGGCACTGCGCTGCAGACGTCTGGCCGCGCCCGGAGACAGCCTGCTCGAACCGCCGCGACCTCCTAGCTTCTCTTCCTAGATGGCCTCTGAATCTTTACCACAGTGATCGGATGACTCCGTGGGTCAGCAGTAGTTCCCAACTTCTTCAAATGAGAGAAGACTGTAAAATTCTAAACGATTTAAAAATACCACCACCACCACCACCACCACCACCATCCAAAGAGATTATGGTAGTCGTAATTTTAAATTCTCTATTGACTGAGAAAACTTTAAAAAAGGTCACAAGGTTCCGTAGGTTCTGTAACACTTTCAAATACCTGTATATTTCATTAATCATATTTGCATCCATAAGAATTTACTTATGCTGTACGCGAAGTTTACAAGGCACAGCCTGCTGCACAGCTTCACTCATTCCTTGCGCAAGGAAGCCCCAGAGTCCCCAAGAGGATCCACGGTCTGAGGCCATCACCCCGGGAGCTGCTGCGGTGGACGTAGAAGCGGTAGGTCGTGCCTCCTACCCAAAACGTTCAATTACACCGGATTCCCAGGGACAGCCCAATGCTCTCTTCGTAATGCTCGCCGGGGCTTCTCAGGGTATCTGCTGCCCCCTATCGGTGGTCTGCAGAACAATAGCCCGAATCCGGTTAGAATCAACTAGAAAAGGCCTCCTGAATAAAAGAATATTCCATGACTACGCAGTAGCGAAAGGACTCTCACAGAGCCTGTTTTCCGCACTCAGCTGTGACCGCCGCGTTTTAATGCAGGGGTTCGCGTGAAGGAGAGGATGTTGTATTGTGAAGAGGAATGTAACGCTGCTTTGGTGAAGACTGGGGATGGGTGGGAGTCAGGGCGGGGTCCAGGATACCCTAAAGGTTCAGTTTATGTTTTCCACCTTTCTATGCAGCAACCCACTTCACGCTTAAGAAAAGCTTTCGTCCTCAGTCCGGGTGAGGATATTCATTGGAGCACAGGGTGGTGTTCGCCCAAGCCCCTGAAGCACCAGTCCCTTCGTATTACACCTTGAGTAGAGTCGAGTGACATAAACATAGGTGACAAGGCCATCCTCCCGGGAAAGCCGCCGCAGTTGTGTCCAGGAATGGTCTCCCAAGAGAGCATTACTTTTCCAGTCCCTTCGATGAGAATATGAATATGCTTCAGAAAACTAAAATACGGAGAAGAAAGCTCCTGGATACCACAAGCTGCCACTGATGCCTGTATATGTGAAAAATTCTCCTAGAACTGTGTAAAATTTGTCCCCAGTTGGACATAGCCGAGACTGCTCGCAGGCTGGGAATGTGTGTGTCATTGTTACATACCCAGGTATTTTATTTTATTTTATTTCCTCCCACCCTACTACCCCCCCCCCACACACACACACATACACTTTGCAGGACCTTAACTACACTTTGCAGGTCCGTATTAGCTCTGGCCATTTTGGGAAGATGGCAAGAAATAGATGAACGAAAGTGAGCGGGGGAAGGGAGGTTGGGCAAGGAGAATCGCCTTTCACGCCAGACTTTGTTTAAGCGGGAAGACACCTTCCGCGGATGGTCTTTAGGACGACAACGGAAAAGTCTCACTAGGAGCTCACAGCGCTAGTACTGGCGCCCCCAATCTGCTGGTGGCTGCAGGAGGTCTGGGATGTAGTTGGTCCCCTCCGCGGGTCCCGCCGGTCTGCGCTAGGGGGTCGGGCCCTCCACTGTCGCTGCGACTCTGGGAGAGGAAGGAGCCACCACTGATTCGCCGTGGCCCTCCCAGCTCGCCGTGGAGGCGGACGCCAGCCATGGCCCCACCAAGTCCGCGTTCCCGAGCGGCCGCAGGTGCCGAGTGGCCCATCCCGAGCGGGAGCGACGCGGAATTGGCCGACGCCTCCCAGTGTCCAGCTCCGAGGGGGTCTTTGGTGCGTGGCCGAGGCCCTTGGGCCCACGAGCTCCCCCTTGGCGAGGCCTGTGAGCGCGGCGCGCAGGGGCGCGGGCGGGTGCCGGCAGCTCCCAAGCGCAGGCGGAAGGCGCGGCTCGGCCACGGTCACGGCCGCCGCCGGGTCTCGGGCGGAAGCGCGGGCTGGGGAGGGGAGGGGCTGCCGCGCCCGCCGAGGCCCAGCGCTCCCGACTCGCAGCGGCGCGGGTAGTTGCTGGATCGGATCTCGGGCGGTCGTTGCGCCTGCCAGGCAAGGACGGCCCCTGGGCAGTTTCAGTCTGGAACCCACGCGTGGTGTGGAGAGGTCGGAGCCCACGCGTGTCTGTCTGTCGGTGCGCCTTTCACTTGCACACATTGAGTGAGCCCCCTCCACCCACACAGGCCCCAGCTCTGCGGTCGGCCGCTCCCGTGTTTGCCACCTCCAGGACCCGGAGCCGCCAACCCAGCCTCCCGGCAAGCCTTGACTTCCCGGATGGGGCCATGCTTTTCTTCTAGGACAATCAGGGCTCCTCCCCTCCCAGCGATCTTTCTAGGAGGCCACCTCCAGAGATTCCGAGGCGATTTCCTCCCAGCCGTTACTAAACTGGTAACTCCTCTCTCTAAAAACACCATGGGGAATCACAAGCTGAATATTTGGCGAGGGACCACCACTACCGTAAAAATACGGTTCACAGTGCGGGTAATGTTTTTATCAGTGGGTTAATGCGGGATGGAAGTTAGCTCTCAATTTTTCATAGCCCTGATTTTCAAGCTTCTTTAAAGTTACATTGTCCTGTTTTCTGCTCGGTAAACAACACGAAAAATGGGATATTGCTTTTTTGTGTGATTCGAAATCATTAATAATGACAGTGACTGAGAATTTCACAGCATCTTGTGAGATAAAATGGAGATGCACACCTAGGTGAGAGTGATTGTATTATATAGTGGAGGGCTGGTTCTGCTTGCAGTCCTTGAGACTCATTCCCTACCTCTCTCAGTTCACCCCCTCTAGTGGGACTTTTATCATTTAATTATTTTTTTAATTAGCATGAGTGTATCAGTCTAAGAGTGAGCATAGGGCAAAGACTGAGCATAACACTTAAACAGTTCCCTCAAACTATCTTTGTCCTTCTTGGGAAAGTAATTCCTGGGCTAATAAAGAATTTCAGATTTAAAGACACAGGGAAAAATTACTTAAAAAAAAACAAACTTAAGTTTTATTTCCCTTATTTATTTGACAGATATTTATGAGCACCTACCCAACCCCAAACCCCCACACACATACACACCATACAAACAAACTGGGGGCTATACAAATGATAATATATAACATCTGTGGAATGCTTAGTATGATACAAGTAATATACTTGTTGTTTTAAAAGCATTATATTATTTTACCCTTCCAGGGACAATATAAAGTAGGTACTGTTATTGTTATTCCTGCCTTAAAAGTGAGAAAAATGAGTTATTGCAGAATTGAAATAACTTTCTCAAGGTCACCCAGGTAAGTAAGTGGTATGGCAGGAGGTTAAACCCAGCCAGTCTGATGCAAGAGACCACAGGCTCAACCACTATACTCTGTCCTCCAGTCAG
Source organism: Spilogale gracilis (assembly GCA_004023965.1). Lineage (NCBI taxonomy): Eukaryota > Metazoa > Chordata > Mammalia > Carnivora > Mephitidae > Spilogale > Spilogale gracilis. The sequence continues at coordinate 33,454 of PITA01011496.1, read as the reverse complement.
ATCTGAGAATCTGTATATTTTTGAACCACCTCAAGTGAATCCGATGCAAAGTAGAACTTGAGACAATAGCATTGATATAATCACACTCCCTCATTTTCCTGATCAGGAGACAGACCCAAGGAAATGATTTGTCTGAAGACACAGAATTAATTGCAGAATGAAATCCAGAGAGCCACCTCCTGGTTCCTTGCCCTGAGTCCTTTCTACCATCCAAACCATACTGGTTCAGTCCAGGAGGAGTCAAGGAATGTAAATAATTTAACAGTTACAATAAATGTACAGTAAAATCTTGATTATCCTTAGCTTCCTCTTCTAATTGCTTGCCTTCTGGAAATTTGACTGCTGTAGTTCCTCTCCCAGAGGGAGAGAGAAACCAGGTGAAACTCAATTATTTCATTTCTGCTTATGTTAACTGATAAGGCAACTCTAACATTAAAAATAAGGGGGAATTCCAGAGAAATTTGGTGACAGAAAAGGCTCAAACAAGTTTCTTAGATAAGACCGGCAGATGATCCCTGGATTTTGGTTTTCCATACTACCAATAACTCCCATTGCTGTCATGGAGGCCTAAAGAGGGGAAGAAGCAAAATGGACACCCCCATCTTCACCCTACCATTCCTCTACTTTTCTTGCACACCTGTATCTAGCTCACTGTTGACATTCGAGAAGTAGAAGAAAGGAGAAGGAAGTCAATGAAGAAAGTACGATGAATTTAGTCTAGAGCGATTTCTTTGTTTTGTAGAGTAGAAGGATTTTAAGGCTAAGGAAAAATAACTAGGCTGCTTGCTGGTCCTCCATCCACAGCCTCAAGCACTGAGCATAGATGGTCCTACATTGTCATTTAACAAATAGATTTTAGCTTGCTTAGAACACCACAACTTCTACTTTTTTCTTTTTCTTTTTTTAGATTATTTATTTAATTTAGACAGAGAGTGTGAGGGAGAGAGAATGTGAGCATGAGGAGGGGAGTGGGGGTTGGGTGGTGGGGGCAGCAGCATAGGAAAAAACAGGCTCCCTGCTGAGCAGGGAGCCTGACTCCACTCAATCCCAGGACCTGGGATCATGAGCTGAGCCGAATGCAGACGCCTAATGACTGAGCCACCCCAGATGCCCCAACTTCTACTTCCTTTTAAAAAAATCATTGGAGCACCTGGGTGGTTCAGTCAGTTAAGCATCAGACTCTTGATTTTGGCTCAGGTCATGATGTCAGGGTCATGAGATCGAGCCCCACATCAGGCTCTGCATTTAGCGCTGAGTCTGCTTGATATTCTTTCCCCCTCTTCTCCCTGCTCGTGCATGCTCTCTCTCTAAAATAAATAAAATCTTTTTAAAAAATTATTTTCTTTGTAATGTCTTAAATCATAGGGATGTTGAGAGGCTGTGCAAGCACCGTGGGGATTGCTGCTTTTTCTCAATAACTGTGACCAAATTATTTCCTTACTTAAAAATCACTTGCTGATTCCCCATCAATTCTATGCAATACAATTTGACTCCTTAATAAGGCAAACAAAATATTACACGATTTTCCCTGACTAGTTTGGCTGGGGCAGAAGAAGTGAGGAAACTAAATCTGTTTGCTTTCTGGGAAAAAAAGAACTGGAAAAAAAAAAAATGAGGGCTAATATTGGAGGGAAGGGTGTGAGGATGCACTGAGAATAGTCACTATGCCCAGAAGTCAGTCTGCTACCCTATCTACAAGAACAAACATAACACTGCCTCTCACTGGAACTCTGAGCAATACTAAACCAGCTATAGTCCTCTGTATATACAACTCTGTCTGCCTTCGCGTTCTTGCGTTATGCCCATCCTCTCCTTGGAATTCCTTCTCCTCTTGTCCTCTTGGTAAATGCCTGTTTATGACCCCAAACCCTGCTCAGACAGTACACACCTGTGAATTCTTTCCTCATCCTCCATTAACATTCCCCCCACCACCACCAAAAAAGCAATGATCTCTTGCTCATATAGGAGGCCACTTCTGTTCCTTGTGTATCTTCTGTTATGATTCTTAATCTGTGTAATAATTTTTTTCCATGTCCTTTTCTGTTAGACTGGAGCTTCTTGGGAATCTATGTAAATTTTGTGTTGTATTACTGGAAAAGTTAGGGGAGAATATTATTAAAATCTGAACCAGTGTTCTCAGTATGTTTAAAGCAGTAGGCCCATTTGCTACATAGTACAGAATGTCCAAAAAAATCTGGAAAGATATTTATTATACTTTTTTCAGATTTACCCCATCACTTTAAATTTAGAGGTACTTAAACTAAAAAGTTTTCAGGAAGTTGAAGAATTGCATATTGAGCATATTTTCTGAAAGTGTAACTAAAATACTGTTTAAATGTAAGTATATTCTGTTTCCTCAACTCCAGAGCCCTTGGAGTCCCAGCACTTAATATTATATCTGGTGCCTGACACATAATAAGTATCGGTTGAATTGTTCTAGGCTGAACGGAGCAACCACTGGTCCAGAATATCAACTGCTCCAGGGACTTCCAGTCCTAGCTCAATCATGGTTCTAGCCTCTATCCATCCTTTAGGTGAGCTCCAATCAGCTTCGGTCTCTTTGTCAATCTCACTCCTCTACTTGCTATCTCTTTCTGTTTGAATGAATGTTTTTGCATAAATTGTAATTGCTTACATGCTTTTAACATGTATTAGGGAAGGGAGTCCCCAGACTTGTCCCCACTAATGACAGTATAGGTTGTTGAGGGAAAAAGACAATTAATCAAGCAACGGTGCAGATAAGGCCTCCAGATCAGCTAGTGGGGCATTCACTCATTTAGTCAAAAAAATTTTTTTCCAGAGTCTTCTTTTTTTTTTTTTTTAAAGATTTTATTTATTTGACAGAGAGAAACACAGCCAGAGAGGGAACACAAGCAGGGGGAGTGAGAGGGGGAGAAGCAGGCTTCCCGCCGAGCAGGGAGCCCGATGTGGGACTCGATCCCAGGTCCCTGGGATCATGACCTGAGCCGAAGGCAGTCGCCTAACCAACTGAGCCACCCAGGCGCCCCTTTCCAGAGTCTTCTAGTCAGCCTTTGGGTCACGCAGTGGTCCCCCAGACCTACGGAAGAGTCGTGTTGTATTTGACATCTCCACGTATATTTGCACAGAATTTCCTATTGCCAGGAGCTTACAAGTAGACGAGAACTTTCTCTACTTTCTGAGACCATGGGGCAATGCCAGAACCAACGACTTAAAGGAAGGGCTTTGCATGGGTAAATATTCTATGTCAGGTTAACCCTTTAATGAATAAAACACTTTGTGCATATTTATGCAAAATTCAAGAAATGATTAGTAGATATTTAATAGCCCCCCCGAAGCACAAATACATCCACAGATCACATCCCTGAAAAGTGGTTCACATGAACAAACTGATTTCATATGATAAGAAATCTACCCCCCTAGATGTTTCACTTGAATAATAATGGGGCCCTGGGGTGGCGTGGTCCACTGAGCGTCCAACTCTTGGTTTCGACTCAAGTCATGATCTGAAGGTTCTGAGATCAAGCCCTATATTGGGTTCTGTGGAGTCTGCTTAAGTTCTCTCTCCCTCTTCTTCTGCCCATCCCCACCTCTAAAATAAATAAATCTTTTAAAAAACTTAATGATATGACTGTCTTACATGTGTATTTAGGTATATTAAGGAATGTTCACATACTGATCTCAGATAACTAAGGAGAAAGTCTGTGATACAGTAAGTACAGTTGAATACACTATACTTTTAACATCATTAAAATATACCAAATACATCACTAGAGAGGAGAATCAAGGACTTTAGATTCTTTAGTCCTGCTGAAAATAATATGAAATATAACATATGAAGAATTAAGGAAGTCCAGATTTCTGAGAAATGATTATATTCATTAACAAAAAATATTTGGGGAACTCTTGGCTCAAACACCATTTCTTAGATTATAAATTCGAGAAATAGGCACCAAAGGTTGCCACCTGGATTCAGGGGAATTTTTAGAAATATTGTTTTCTTCCTCAGTGACACTCAGGTCATGTCTCAATTTACAAAGTAGCCAAAAATCTCCAGTCCGTGATCTGCATAATTTAGGCTCCAGATAAACCATCTTTGTTTGAACCACCTCAGTGGTTATCACCATTACAACCATGTTAGCTTCAAGTAGGAAAGGCAACGCGATGTACTGAAAATATCTGGAGCCAAATGACTTGGATTCAAATCCTGATTAGTCCATTTATCAGCTCTGTGACCTTGGCCTTGCTTTTAGCTTCCTTGTAAATCTTTTGGTTAACTCTTTTGTAATATAGTGTATCTCAAATTCCCTGCCTATCCTTAGGGAGGTATTGTGAGACCAAGTAAGGAACAGGATGTGAAAGCTGCGCTTTGTAGGGGAGAACAGTTCAAATCTATGTTTCTGATGTAGGCCTTTTTTTTTTTTTTTTTTTTAAAGATTTTATTTATTTATCTGAGAGCAAGAGAGAGCATGAGAGGGGAGAAGGTCAGAGGGAGAAGCAGACTCCCTGCAGAGCTAGAAGCCTGATGTGGGACTCAATCCAGTTGCTCTGGGATCATGACCTGAGCCAAAAGCAGTTGCTTAACCAACTGAGCCGCCCAGGTGCCCCCATGCCATTTTCAATTAAGGGAAATATACCTTGAAATGAATTTAAGACTATCCAAACTGATTCTTGGAATCACTCACAGAGTAGTATTCTTTATCAAATATTTGTCCATTTTGTTTCATTTTGCATTTGATCCGTAAATGAGTTCTGATACTACTGTAGTTACCAAACAATTTCTACTCTGACTCCCAAACTAAGGAAGAAAGCATTAAGACACTGACAAAAAGCATCATTGACTTCTCTTATCATTTTATAGAATTTATTCTACTATGAGTTGACTGGATTCATTCATTATTAGCCTCTATGCCAATAGCCTTGAACAAACACTGACAAATCTATAACCATTTATTCAAACATGTCTAAGTTTATATGCAAGGCAGAGAGTAAATTGAGGGGGGAAAGTTTTTTTCTATTATAGATCTTCACATTTGATTATGAGACCATTTTTTTCCTAAGCAAAAAAAAAGACTACAAGTTCATAAATTCTAACTTAGTGCTGTTCAAACTGGAAGTAAAAGGAAAACGTATTAATACAAATAGCTGTATAAGAATTAAGCAACAAGGGGCATCATAACTAAAAACAATACTCATTTCTTTCAGTTAAATTTTCTTAAATAAGACATGTGTCCTTCATTTTTCACCTCTATCTTCCCCCATAATTGTCGTGATTGTTGATTAAAATATATATCTTTTTAAAAAAATATTTTATTTATTTAGCAGAGCAACAACAAGAGAGGGACCACAAGCAGGGGGAGTGGGAGAGAGAGAAGCAGGCCTCCCACTAAGCAGAGCTCAGTCCTGGGACCCTGGGATCATTACCTGAGCTGAAAACAGACACTTAAAGACTGAGCCACCAAGGCACCCCAAAATATATATCCTTTTCATAATAATTGCAGTAATATGCCTTCCCCCTTCATCCTACCTAGTGGGGGGGGGAATGGAGGGAAAAAAATCATTGCACAATAAAAATACAAAACAAGCTTAACCCAAAATATTTTTTTGTTATGTATCTTGGGTAAGGAAAGGGAAAATTTGAGTATCACTGCCCTAAATAAATTACATAAGGATTGTATATTAAGTTCCTTACACTTTTAAATCTTACTGATTTAAAGTAATGACTTACTGAATGAAGGTCCTGCCTATACAGGTAAAGAAACCAGGTTTGACATGATGTTGGATCTCTGTGCAGTGAGGAGGGCAATGATTGGCAACTCCCATCTCTTTGCAAATTAAGAAGTGATGTTCTCTGGAGGTTTCCCTGGAAAGGCTGAGAAGTGAATAATGATCAGATCCTGGGTTGCAGAGCTGTCCCGGGGTTTATAACATGAATATCTGTATGTGTGGGCCTGGTGAAGAGACTCCTCAGAGGCCAATGTTCAAAAACGCTAGAAAACACCCACTAGAATTATTACTGCCTCTTCAGTTTTATGACTGTATTTTTCCTGATTAACTTGGTAAATTAAACTGTTCTTAAGTGTGCAGAATAAAAGATAGACCCATGTTAATACAAGAGTATCTTGAGACAAAAGAAGGGGTTTCGTGATCCACTGCCAATGAGGGCACTTCTGGGGAGAATTAGTCTAAGTATCCCAAGAAAAGAAAGGGATGAATAGGAAAACCCTCACAACATCTCTAGGACTCTAGGTCATTTTTAACTTTCTTCTATTCCAAATCTTCCTTGAAGAACAGAGGGCCCGATTACTTGCTTTTCTTTCGTTCAGTTTTCAGTGTTATTTGAGAGAGATGGGTTTGCCAGCAAGAGCTCTCTGGCCCCCATGTTTATATTGAATTCAGCAGTAGGACCAGAGTCTGGTGTAGACAGACTCGACTACGTGACCGCCTTGGAACAGTGTCCTTGGCCTCAGTGCTTCGGGCTTCTCTCTCTCTCTAGGTATGTTAGCCTGCACAATGTATCAGTTAGGGTACAAACCTCCAAAGAATACACAAAATGTACGTTTTACTCTAAAAGTTCTAGAACAGTGCTGTGAAAAACCAGCTACTCTGTTCTTAGAGACTTTCCCTACATTTATGAATTGTGAGGAAAATGTAATGGTAGTAAAACTTTTTGAGAAATTTAAAAATTCGTAAAAATGCTTGAAATTTTTTTCCTAATTATGAATTCCTCTAAAAATTAATTCCTGAGTACCCCCTATGCAGCACTCTTCTAGGCCCTCTGGTTATAGGAAGTGTTAAACGCAAAATTGTGCCCCTCCCTAGCCAAATTCATATGTTGAAGCCCTAACCCCCATTTGATGATATTTGGAGATGGGGCATTTGGAAAATAATTAGGGTTAGATAAGATCATGAGGGGAGACCCTTATGAAGAGATTAGTGCCTTTATAAGAAGACACACCAGACAGCTTGCTCAGCTTGCTCTCTTTCCCTCCCCCCACCCCAGCACACAGGCAGTCTTGAAGCCAAGAGAAGAGGCATCAGAATGAAACTTGCCAGCACCTGATCTCAGACTTCCAGCCTCCAGAACTCTGGGAAATAGATTTATGCTGTTTAAGCCAGCTAGCCTGTAGTATTTTGTTGTGGCAGCCCGAGCAATCTATGACAGGAACAAAACTGACAAATAACATAGAAGTAAAATCTGTAGGGTGTCAGGTGCTGTGGACAAAAATAAAGCAAGGAAAGGCAATGGGGCAGGAGTTGTAATTTGTTAAAGAAGAACTTCACTGAGAGGGTGATCTTTAATTAATGACAAAGAGGTAAAAAGCCAGCTTTGTGCAGCATGGGGAAAAGGCAGGCCAGGCAGGAGGATAGTGCCTGGGCTCTGAAGAAGGGTGTGCCTGGCAGGGGTGAGTGTAGCTGGAGTGGACGGAGGACAGGGAGAGAGGGAGGGGATGGGGTCAGACGTAATGAAGGGGCAGTGTGGACCAGACTTACAGGACTTTGAAGCCATTCATTGGTTGTAAGTGCTTGGCTTCATTTGGAGGCCCCTAGGAGAGTTCTGGTTGTAGACATGACATGAACTGTTTTACCTTTTATAAGGAGCACTCTGTCTGCTGAGTTGAAAATAACTAGAGATGGGGGCACCTGGGTGGCTCAGTCAGTTAAGCATCTGCCTTCTGCTCAGGTCATGATCCCAGGGTCCTGGGATTGAGGCCCAAATAGAGCTCCCTGCTCAGGGGGAGCCTGTTTCATCCTCTCCCTCTGCTGCTCCTCTGCTTATACACTCTGTCAGGTAAATAAATGAAATCTTTAAAAATAAAACAAAATAAGGCACCTGGGTGGCTCAGCGTGTCAAAGCCTCTGCCTTTGGCTCAGGTCATGATCTCAGGATCCTTGGATCGAGGCCCGCATCAGGCTTTCTGCTTGGCGGGGAGCCTGCTTCCTCCTCTCTCTCTGCCTGCCTCTCTGCCTACTTGTGATCTCTCTCTCTCTCTGTGTCAAATAAATAAAATCTTTTAAAAAAATAATAAAATAAAATGGGATAAAAACGGCCAAGTGACGTCAGGGGACAGAGAGCCCGCTTCTTCATTTAGGCTGAGGGAGGCCACCAGGACCTCAACAAGAAAGCAGTTCCAGTGGTGCAGCAGCTGTGAAAACCGGAAGTCAGAGGAGAGCGGAAGGAGAGTGATTGAAGGTAGTAAACAGAGACAAAGCTCCTAAGAAGTTTTGCTGTTAAAAAAAGCAGCAGAAAATTGATGGGGAGGGGGCGGTTAGAAGGGAAGGTGACTCAAGACAGGGTTTGGGTAACACTTCAGACCGAATATTCATGTCTGCCCAGATTCAGATGTTACAACCGAATCCCCAAGGTGATGATGGCATTAGGAGCTGGGGCCTCTGGGAGGTAATTAGGTTCTGAGAGTAGAGCTCTGGTGATGGGATTCGTGCGCTTGGAAAAGGCCCCGGAGAGCAAGAGCCGCACTGTATAAGAAAGAATATATTAATGTTAGGTATTAAAATCCTTTCTTTGACCTAACAGTTCCTACTTATCTTCTGACCTTAATGGAAGTTAAACATTTTCATGGGCCCCTAAAAGTAAAGTGGGGCCTAGGCACCGTGCCCACGGTGCCTGCAGTTCCCTGGGCCTAGGTGCTAAACCAAGTAGGTAAGCAGGGGACAGGGCCAGTGCCCACTAGAGCGCTGGCCTGCAAAGGACGTTCTAGGGGCTCAGTTGGCTCTTCTGCAGGAACAGGAGGGAAGGCAGAGAACAGGGGTGCAGAAAGGAGGTAGATACAGTGCTGGGACTTCATGCAAGGTGGGTTTATTTTGACTTTCGGTTTTTTCCCCCGGATTGTTTCCTTTTCTCAGTGAAGAAGGAAGCCTTATCACAAGCTAAGAGTGAGGACGGTGGAGGAGGCCTGGAGGTTTGAAGATACCAGGAAAAGAATGAAAAAGCCACCAAGGAGTGTGGGAGAGAGACCAGACTGGGGAATGCTTAGTAGGGTTCCAGGGCAGTGCCCAGCGCCCGCCTCAGGTTAGGTGAGACAAAGCTGCGTGAGGCTGTGGTTTTCCTCCAGCCACATTCAACTGCCAAATGCAGGCGTGGAGTAGGAGAAAAGTTGGATTCAAGCAGGGATAGAGTTTACCAAGTACGTACGGTTACGGTGTATGCAGAAAAGTGATGATAACGCACCATGGAATTACAGCTGAGTAAAGGCAGAAGTGGGGACAAGAAGAGACTGAGGACATTGCAGCATAGGGGTCTTGACCATATCTCCCGATTGGTTCAAAAATAGAGTTAAGCTCCAGAGAAGATGAACTGGAAAGGTGGCCAATGATGGTGTGAGAAGGGGATGCTCGAAATAGAGATTATGAAATGATGTGCAGTTATTATTCATGAGGAGGATTGTATGAAAAACATGAATATCTGTTGGGCAAAATTCAAGCACCCCACAACCCCACACATTCTCCAGATGTCACCACGTTAGCAATTAGGTATGCATCAAACGTGTAGGACATTTACATATATACATACAACATTCATGCTGCTTCAGTGCTGGTTTATTTGTCGTTGTTGGGGTTTTTAAAAGATTTTATTTTTAAGTAATCTCCACACCCAATATGGGGCTCAAACTCACAACCCCAAGATCAAGAGTTGCATGCTTTACTAACTGAGCCAGCCAAGCACCCCTATTTGTTTTGTTTTGTTTTGTTTTATAATTGGGATCATGCTATATTATCCCATTCCCTATTGAGATTTCACTTAACAATATATTCTGGAATTTTCATCATTATTTACATAGATCGATCTCATTTCTTAATGACTTCTTTTTTCTTTTTTACTGGAATATTCTAGATCAGTTTCATGTTTATAGTTGTTGATGGAATGTGAAACTAATGAGGCTCAGTCTTCTGGGTTCCACTCTCACAGACTCTCTCCAAGACCCTGAGCAGAGGTTAGCAACATGCCCACAGGGCCATAGGTTTTTGTAAGATTTGCAAATGGGATTCCTTAAGACCAGGGTCTCTGTCCAGATTTCCTCCCTGGCACTTTCCCTGTTTTGGATGGTGTTAGAGAGGCTATGACCATTAAAATAAAAATAAATATTCACTTCCAAATGAATTCACATCTGAATAAATCTGCATTTTTATAACTAATTTTGAATTCTTCTTAAAGAGTCCCTTTTCAACTGCATAAGCTTCAGGTCCCCCTGAGCCTGGTTCTAGCCCTACAGGGTTAGCAGTTCTCCTCTAACAGCCTATTTCCTCATGGATTCCTGGCTACTTCCTGCTAACCCACACATGTGCTGCTGACCTACAGAGCAAAATTCTCTCCCTCCCTCCTCACCTTCCCCTCCCTTTCTGGAAGCCAATCTTGAGGTGACCAGAGGTCTCTCCCCTCCCTGGATCAAGTTATTGACCCTCAAACTAATTTAAGGAAATTACGAAAATACGCAAGTAACTGATTGTCTTGAATGCTATAATTTGGGGTCTTTATTTCTGTCATTGTTGCTTTCACTTCTGTATCAAAGCAGATAATCATTAATTGAGAATTTTGATATATAAGATCACTTCAAGATCATCTGATCCTGTCCTCTCATTTTACAGCTTCAAGAGCCAAGGTGCAGAAGAGAAGGGCCTATCAGTGTTTATAATTCTACAGTGAGGAGAATCATTTCTTAAGTAAGGCCCAGGCCGTGAGTTAAGTGGGAGGTGTTAAGATCAAGGAGGCAGGTCCCAGCTCAGACACAGAAAACTGTTGGCCAGATACCCTTATAAACTTCAAGCACATTCTGCCTTGTTAGCTAGCAGACACTAATGACTATAATAAATTAGGAAGGATTAAGTTAGGCAATAAATAATTACACTTGACAACAGGGTGTAAACCTGATGCCTTAATTAATGTATTGACCCATTGCTCTTTCTAGGTTAAGAACCTGGTCCTAATTCAGCCATAATATCTATGTTCTTTCCTTCTTTCCTTTTTTTAAATGTACTAGAACTAAACTATATTCAATTTTCAAAGAATAATTGCACAGAACAAGGTACTAGAAAAGTACAGAGGCTCAAAATAAACCCAAGTTTGGCCACCCTTTCCTCTAACAGTGATGATACTTTGACTTACCTAACAGCATTATGAAGATTAACAAGATTATGCCTATAAGTATTCAAAACTCTTTGGATTTAAAAACTGCAGTTGGCTGGCAGCAGCATTTTCTTTATGTCTAGTCTGGTTGGTTTGGTAATGAGATATGACTTTAAAGTAAGGAGCCTAATATTGGACAAGCATATCCCATCAAGACTCATGCATCCAAACCTGCTTTGTCCTGTCATGTGGTCACCATGGGGAACTACTTATTTTTGATGAGGCTGGTGTTGCTTCAAACATTTCCTGAACTGCTCTTTAGGAACCACTTTGGAGCCAGCTTATAACACAGAAGAGAAAAACAGCCTCCTCATGGTTCAGGGAAATTGTGGAAATACTGAAATGTCTTTAAAAGCAACAACAATTCATGTAGCGGGTAACTCAGTAGCCCACATAGACAAAGTTGTGTATGTCTAGCAAAGAAGCAATTGCATAAGAAGATGAATGTCAGGTTAAAATTCCCTCACAGTTGTTATAAGGCTCATCAAAAGCATTTTTAAGCACATCCATGCATGTGACATTCTCCTGGAAGATAAGAAAAGGAGCTTTTTGAATATGAAAATTCAGACAGCTAGCATTCCATGATTTGACAGATCAGATGCTAGCCAATGATTTTTAGTAACTGTGAACATCTAAGTGGTAGTACATTATAATTATTTAAGCATATTTATGTACATTAGTTCATTTTATCTGCAGAGCAATCCTAAGATATTGTGAAAATAGGCAGTGTTATCATTTTCATTTTACTTGTGTAAAAATTCAAGCTAAAAAGTTAAGAGATAAGCCCAAGTTGGCACAATCAATAAATGAGGTGGACCTCAGACCCACCTCTTGTAACTTCTCACTCCGAGTTCTTTCAACCTTATAATTACTGGTGCCTAAAGTGTGTTATGAAGAATTCTAGACTACCGGTCCTTGTAGTGATTTGAAAATATGCCCACAAATTCTTTGATGTTGCTTTCTTCAAAAATTGGAGCCTATGGGCTCCTGGGTGGCTCATTCAGTTAAGCATTTCCCTTTGACTCAGGTCATGATTCAGGGTCCTAGGATCAAGCCCCAATCAGGCTCCCTGCTCAGCGGGGAGTCTGCATCTCCCTCCCCTCTTCCTCTACCCCTCCCCACCACTTGTGCTCACTCTTTCTCAAATAAACAAATAAATAAACACATAAATGAATCTTTTTAAAAATTTGGAGTCTTAAAAAAAAAAGAGTGGAACCTAATCCATCAAACTCTTAAGAATGGGGTGAATTTGGTAATTCACTGGTAGGTGTGACCATGTGTGATTTCTGAGACAAGGTCATAGAAAACATTATGCCTTTCTCTGCACACTTTCATAGATCATTCACTCTGGTGGCAGCCAAGCTGCCATGTGTTAAGGGCATTCGAGCCGAGCTGCCTAGGAGAGGCCAGAGACGTTTAAGATCTAAGGTCTGGGGGTGAAGGGAAAAGGGGGGAGGGCAGGATAAGGAAGGCCTCTCACCAACAGCCATGTGAGTAAGCCTTCGAGAAAGCAGATCTTCCAGGCCTGCTTAAGCCTTCACATGACTGCAGCCCCAGCCAACATCTTTGCTACAACCTAAGGAGAGACTCTGACCTGGAACCACATAGCTAAGCCACTTCCTGATTCCTGATGCCCAGACCTGTATAAGATAATAAATGCTTGGGGCTTCAAGCCCATGTTTTGGGTAATTTGTTATTCAGCAACAAATAACATATACAGACCTCTAACAAAGTCTTCTAGGATCACTTAAATTTGGGAACCATCTAAAAACATCTTAAAGATTGATCATGTCTATTAGTATACAAAGGTTCTTGAAAAGTACTGTGGCAAAGAAACCTGTGTTTACTTCTTTATGATATAATTCCAAGACCCCTTTAACAAAATATCTTTTGGGGCACCTGGGTGGCTCAGTTGGTTAAGCGACTGCCTTTGGCTCGGGTCATGATCCCGGAGACCCGGGACTGAGTCCCACATTGGGCTCCCTGCTCTGCGGGAAGCCTGCTTCTCCCTCTCTCACTCCCTCTGCTTGTGTTCCCTCTCCGGCTGTGTTTCCTATCAAATAAATAAAATCTTAAAAAAAAAAAAAAAAAAAAAATATATATATATATATATATATATATATATATATATATATATATATCTTTCAAGGGCACCTGGGTGGCTCAGTTGGTTAAGTGTCTGCCTTTCGCTCAGGTCATGATCCCAGGGTCATGGGATAGAGCGGCACATCAGGCTCCCTGCTCAGGGGGAGCCTGTTTCTCCCTCTCCCTCTGCTGCTTCCCCTGCTTGTGCCCCCTCTCTCTCTTTCTCTCTGTCTAATTAATCAATTAATTAACTAATTAAATATTAAGAAATATATTATCTTTCATACCCACAGAACTGGTTTGGAATACTAGGAACTCCAGCAGCCTTTCAGTTAGTTGTAAATTTCCAAGCAAGCATTTAGACCAAATACCAAAACCCACGCTACATGTTTAATATATGTTTGGGACTCTACAGGACATTCTACAAAGCAATGACTTGGCTTCTTAAAAAAGTCAATGTCCTGAAAGACAAAAAAGCTTAAGGAATTGTTGTCGATGAAAAGGAGACTAAAAACACTTGTCGGTTAAACGTAATCCATGATTCCTCATCGGATTTTTCGATCAGAAAAAAAGAAAACAGCTATAAAGGATATTACTGAGACAATTTGAGGAATTTCAGCTACAGACTATATATGAGATAATAGTATTATAGTAATGTTAAATTGTCCAATTGCAAGAATTATACTGTGGTTATAGGGAAATGTCATTTTTCTTAGGTGATACATGCTAAAATGTATTAGGCTAAAGTGTCAAAATATCTATATAACTCTCAAATGATTCAAACAAAAAGTGAGTATTTGCACGTGTGCATAGGGGAAGTGTGAGGAGGGGTATAGGGTAAATGTGAAGAGAAGATATCAAGGTCTGTATCTTGAGGAATAGTTCAAAATTAAGATAGGGCAAAGAAGGGGCGCCTGGGTGGCTCAGTTGGTTAAGTGGCTGCCTTCAGCTCAGGTCATGATCCTGGAGACCCGGGATCGAGTCCCACATCGGGCTCCCTGCTCAGCAGGAAGGCTGCTTCTCCCTCTCTCACTCCCCCTTGCTGTGTTCCCTCTCTGACTGTGTTTCTCTCTGTCAAAATAAATAAAATCTTTAAAAAAAAAAAAAAAGATAAGGCAAAGAATATGAAGGCTTTCATCTGGATTGCTGAGTTTCAGGGTCTCTGCCCAGAGCAGCCCTGAAAAACCACTGAGGAAAGTGAACACCTATTCTCTTCTCTTTCAATTACTGAATCCCCCTAAACCTTCTGGTTACAGCATAAATGTTTCTTCCTGACCATCCTATCTGGAAAGATCCTTCTCAGTCTCTGTCAAAAAGCACTATAAATCTCCTAACACTTTCTCCTTTTAAATTTCAAATGTATTTATTCTATATGTCTTCGTTGCTCATCTTGTCCTACTAGACTGGTATACTCCCTAAGGACATGAATAAGGCCTCTTCCACTTACCTCTCTCCTTCCAGTGCCCTGCCCAAAGCCCAGCCCATAATATGTACTCACAATATTTTTTAAAGTTAATGTCCTTGTCACTCTTTCCTTTTTACTGCATGGTAATCCTGGGTTACTTCTCATATTCAATAGGCACCAAGTGCCTTTATGCTACCGACTGGAAACACAATACACACATACACACACACACACACACACACACATACACACACACACACCAGTGTCCGTGTCCTCTATCATATGATGATTAGTTGTCTCCACAACCAAATTTTCTCTAGATGTTAGCTGAGTGTCTAACCTTATTAGACAGCATGCTGGTTGAATAGTGTTCCCCAGAAATGTGTGTCTACCTGGACCTCAGAATGCAACCTTATTTGAAAATAGGGTATTTGCAGATACAACTACTTAAGTTTAAATGAGGTCATACTGGATTAGGATGTCCCCTAACCCAATGCCAGGTATCCTGATAAAAAGAGAAAACAGAGGCATAGAGAGACAGACACAGAGGAAAGAATGTCATGTGAAGATGAGGGTCGACATTGGAGTGCTACATCAACAACTCATGGATCCTGGCAACCTCAAGAAGCTAAGAAGAGGCAAGGAAGGATTCCCAAGAGCTTTCAGTGAGGGCATGGTCCTACTGACACCTTCACTTCAGGTATCTAGCTTCCAGAACTGTGAGACAATAAATTTCTGTTATTCTAAGCCACCTGGTTTGTGGTAGTTTCTTACAGCAGCCTAGGAAATGAAAACAGATGGTTTGTAACAGACAGTTGTAAAACAGAACTAATGTGCTCCATCCAATACACCTTTCCCAGGTAAGCCTCCACTCTAGGCCTATCAACCTACCCCAATAACTGGCCCTGTGAGTCAAGTGTGTAGAGACTGACCGCAATGGAAAGAATTTTGATAATAAATCCCCATCCTACCAACTTGTTAAATAGGGGCTGACAATGTATTTGTTATCTCTCTCAGAATATTTGCATCTTAATAAGAAACTCAGTCATTCAATATTCATGGATCCATTTACTCACAGGGTTTAACAAGTGCAGGCTATGTCAGGCATCATTGCAGGTCAGCCTGAGAGCCATTTTGGGATACACAAACAGCTTTCCTTGAAAGCTTCATCAATCACACCCTGGAGATCTCCACCTACTCATTTGATGAGCTCAAAGAACTTATTGGATATTCTATCTAGGGAATACAACAACATGTGTATCTTCTATTGAAGAAGAACAGGCTCCCTCTTCTATCAAAGTGGCCCTCTGCATGAGCACAGTTTGGGAGATAAAAACAGAGTGAAGAAGAGGAAAAGTCACTAGTCATATAATCAGTCAAGCACAGTTAATTTCACCAATCCTGGAGAATCTCACAATGTACAACACGTTCTCTCCTGCTTTTGCTCCTAGCTCTCTGGCCTCTTGGTTTTTTACCTTATTTAAATGCCCATCTCCTGGGCACCTGGGTGGCTCAGTTGATAAACTGTCTGCCTCTGACTCAGGTCATTATCCTGGGATCCTGGGATCAAGTCCCACATTAGGCTCCCTGCTCAGTGGGAAGTCTCCTTCTCCCTTTGCCCCTCCCTCCTATTTGTGCGCTCGTTTGCTGTCTCACAAAAATAAACAAAATCCTTTAAATAAATAGATAGATAGATAAATAGATAGATAGATAGATAGATAAATGCCCATCTTCCTCTATCAATTCTGTAAATGTTGATGTTCTTCACCATTTTGTCCTGGGTCCTCTTTGTCTTCCCGGGGTTTGATGTACTCTCCCTGGACTTTTGCACCCGGTTCCATTGCTCTCAATTATCATGCATTATATACTTGTCTCTCGCCAATCTTTAACTCTAAACCAGAACTTCTGCCTCAGCTACACCCCATTAAATTCAACTGCTTACTAGATAGCTCCCTTTGGATATTCCACAAATACCTCGAATTAAACATCTCCCAAATCCAACCAATTGCTTTCACCACCAGATTTGCTCTTCTGTTCCCTATCCACCATGTTGCTTAAGTGAGAAACCTCTCAGTGTAATGAACTCCATACTGTTTTGCATTGTATTTCCTTTATTTTTCCTAAATTTAGTTCTTCAGAGCTTTAAGGATAACCCAAATTCTAAAATTCTAGTTCTCTCTGATTTTGTGAATATGTTTTTGTTTTCTCTTTAAACAATCCATCATTTCTCCTTTCATACTCAAATTTAATTTCCAAAAAGTTCCCAACTTCCTTTTTTGGATAGCTTTAATAATCACCTTGATCTTCTCCAACTCTTATGGAAAAGACTCGGAACAAACTAAATCTCTAATAATAGAGTCTGGTTACCCAAATTATGATACAACAATATCATGGAGTATTAAAAAGCATATTCTACATGAATATTTAATAATCTAAGAAATGCTTATGATTTAATATTATACAGTTTTGAAAGCACATAGAACACAGTGACAACTTTTTTTCAAAAAAAAAAAAAAAACCTGACCACAATAGCAAAGTAAATATTGCAGACTGAACAACATTTACCTTTATTCCTTCTTGAAGCTGTACTAAGATGACAATTCTGTGAAGGAAAGAACAAGGATGATCAGAGAGTAACTGTAAGTGGGAACATAAGTCCTGAGGTCAGGGAAGATCTCTTCGAGACAGCAAGATGGGATCTGTGGTTAAAAGGATGAGAATGAGGCCCTTGTGTGAAGAACTGAAGAGAAGCATGCCAGGGCTAGGGCGTAAGTACAAAGGCCCAGGGTTGGGAAAGGGCTTTTTTGTTTTTGAGAACTAAAAACTAGGAGAAGCCTTTGTTGGATTTTAATTTGGGGAGTGATATGATCAGATGTATGTCTTTCTGTCTTGCTGTGGTGAGGAAATCCAATGGAGTATGGCAAGAATGGTGGCATCTGGGCAATAAGGAAGCCATTCGTGTTGTCCAAGGGAGAGATGATAGAATTTGCAGTAGGGGGTTGCTATTGAGATGAGGAAATTTGAGGTATGTTTTGGTGGTATGCATATTTTTTTAAGATTTATTTATTTATTTACTTCCTTAGAGGGGGAGAGAGAGAGTGCAAGTGGGGAGAGGGGCAGAGGGAAAGAGAGAATCCTGAAGCAGATGCCCCCACTGAGCATGGAGCCCGACGCAGATCCAGTCCTAGGACCCTGATATCATGTCTTGAACCAAAATTAGAAGTTGTCGGCTCAACCAACTGAGCCACTTAGGCACCCCTTGGTGGTATATTTTTATGATATTGAGCTATTTTCTGCTATATTTAGATACATTTTGCTGGTATACACTACTTGGCTAATAGGGTTTGGAATTAGATATTAAATTAAGAAAATCAAGTGTCTTTAGCTTAAGCAATGTGGTGAAGGTTGTGTCATTTACTGGGATGATATTTGTATATTCAAGATATCCGGGGCGCCTGAGTGGCTCAGTTGGTTAAGTGACTGCCTTCAGCTCAGGTCATGATCCTGGAGACCAGGGATCGAGCCCTACATCGGGTTCCCTGCTCGGCAGGAAGCCTGCTTCTCCCTCTCTCACTCCCCCTGCTTGTGTTCCCTCTCTCGCTGTGTTTCTCTCTGTCAAATAAATAAATAAAATCTTTAAAAAAAAAAAAAAGATATCCATTATGATGGACTGAGCATAAATAAGGTTCCCCTGGTTGGGGAAGAAGAGGTACTTAAGAATTATATCACCTACTCTTATGTCTACATGTGTAGACTACAAATTACCTGCCAAAATCCACTAATTTACCCCAAAGATACATATGTAGTGAAAAGAAAGGCCATATGTACCCCAATGTTCATAGCAACAATGGCCATAATCGCCAAACTGTGGAAAGACCCAAGGTGCCCATCAACAGATGAATGGATAAAGAAGATGTGGTACATATATACAATGGAATACTACGCCTCCATCAGAAAGGATGAATATCCAACTTTTGTAGCAACATTTACTGGATTGGAAGAGATTATGCTGAGTGAAATAAGCCAAGTAGAAAAAGTCAAGTATCACATGGTTTCACTTACTTGCGGTGCATAAGGGGTAATATAGAAGACAGTAGGAGAAAGAAAGGAAATGGGAAGTAGGGTAATTCAGGGAGAGAAACGAAACATGAGAGACTTTGGACTCAGAAACAAACTGAGGGTCTTGTAGGGGAGGGGGTGGGGGGATGGGAGAGCCTGGTGGTGGGTACTGAGGGCACGTATTGCATAGAGCACTGGGTGTGGGGCATAAATGATGAATCTTGCAACACTGAAAAAAATAAATTAAATTTTTAAAAAACCTCTAGTTTAGGGAAGACTTATTTGAAAGGAAATTCTTAGTTATGTAAATAATTAAGTAGCTATGGTTTTAAAAGGAGGGCATAATAATAACTTCCAAAAAATATTTTAATAACATCTGCCTCATTACTTCATAAAGAAAACTTGTCCTTGGAAGGTGATGGATTGCTTTGCAAAAGGAAACCAGACCTCTGGGCCCAATTTTCTGAACTCTGCTCCTTGAGATTCAAAGTCAAGTAGACTTGGAAAGGTGGATAGGGTAGTCCTGCCGAAGGCTCATGAAACTGTCAAGGAAGTCCCTGAAATAACCTTGAGGAAGAGACAATTTGAGGGTGGTATCCCAGGCTATATTTGTGGAGTGGTCTCCACAGTGTTGACTAAGGCTAGCTCTAATGACATAGTGACACACACGTTTTGCTGTGATGAACAATGGCAGATACCTAAGTGCAAACTTAGACAGCCTAGTTCAAAGCCCACATTCAGATCCCTATTGTGGGGCTGACAGTCTTCCAGACCAGCAAGGACATCACACAGAGTAGACTTAGACTTTGGGCATCACAATTACACTAGCCATCAGTCAGAAGCAGTGGCAATCCTGAACTTATCATTCAGACCTCTTTATACTTAGCACTATGAGCATGAATGGCCTTTCCAACCAACCCATCCTCTCTACTAAGTTTGTCCCTGATATTCTTGGGAAATTGGCCAGAAGAAAGGAGAGGAGAGGGTCGGTGGAGAAAGCTTCAAAAGCATTAGATTCACCCTCAGTGACAATAAGCTCTCTAGATACATTCATGTCAAACTCATTCCAAACCTGCACAGACCATAGACCAGCCTCTTTACCTGGGTACACACATGCACCTCTGAGCCAACATTTCTGGAAGAATCCCTGTAAAATCCTTATAATATCAGTCCTCATGTTCCACCAAATAGAGAGCTTTGGTTTCTAGGATCATAGTTGTATCTTAGTGACAACCTGGTAATTCACTTTAAGAATGTTAATAACCATTTATATTATTAGCAAGATCTTTTTCTTCAAAGTTTCCAAATGTCTAACCTTTTTCATAAAAAAAGGCCTTTTTTTTCAGGAGAGAGGGAAAATTTTACTTTGCTATAATACACGGCATGAGTCATGGGAAGGGCGTGATTAATTTGTAGATACGTTGCTATTGAGTCATCATGAATGATACAAGACCACTCGAATACTGATAAAGTTAAACTCTTTATGATCTGAAAGAAATAAAAATACTACTACTTTATTTAACAAAGCTCGGTTTTGGTCTCACCCTAGATAAGACACTGGGACTAGAGAGCAACAAATCTCTTTTACAGATGAGCAAGCTTGTTCCCTAAGAAGCCAAGCAAGATCTTTAGCAAAGAGCAAGAATCGGTATATCATACGGACTTTAACGCAAGTGTTCCCTCTCCTTGTCCAATAGATTCTTTTCCTTTACAGTTGGCAAAATATTATATTTAAAAACAAACTATCCCAATTGTAACTAAAATACTCAAGGATCTTGTAATTTTAAATGTTTTAAGCACTATAACTGATGGGTTTGATGGGTACATTGGAATGCTGGTGATTTATTATATAATTTAAGTGCCCATCTGTGCAGCTGGGCAAAGACATAGCTCGATGAAAATATCAGCTGTCCAGCTGTTTTCTCTGCTCAACGGAGGTCATGAGGATTGTTTCTCTGGCTGCCATCACCACTGCGACAAACTCATCTCTGTCAGAATGGCTCTTCATTTCCATATTCTCTTGGAAAAGCAAGGCCCCAACACTGGTTCTCAATCCTAAAGAAGATCCCAGCTATTTTTGAAGCTAGCTGCAACTTAATGAGCCTCGGCAATAGTTAAAGAAGTCACTTTCTCAAACTTTGTATCATTTTGCCTCAGCTCTCAGCTAGCTATCCTGAGATATGGAGGAGCTATGGTCTGGCCTAGTTTCCTAGGCTGAATTTCTGGCTCTTTTCATTTGCCTTCAACCCTTAAAAAAAAAAAAAAATAATGAGAGGTGCCTGGGTGGCTCAGTTGGTTAAGCGACTGCCTTCGGCTCAGGTCATGATCCTGGAGACCTGGGATGGAGCCCCACATCGGGCTTCCTGCTTGGCAGGAAGCATGTTTCTTCCCTCTGCTTGGGTTCCCTCTCTCGCTTTGTTTCTCTCTGTCAAATAAATAAAATCTAAAAAAAAAAAAAAAATGAATTACACAATACTAAAACAGGCTATACAACATTACTTTCCCACCTTTCAGGTGCTGCTTAGATACTTCATCCATTCTCTATGCCTCTGGGACCACTGACAAGTTTGGTGACTATAAGAAGTAGAACAGTAAACTTAGAGATAATTTCCTATGGGTCTCACTTGGTTTTAACATGATTTACTTGAATCATATGGACCTTACCAACTCTACTTATTATCCTTTCCATTGAGATAGTTACCAAATGGCAGGTGTTACGGTTGGTACACAATATACAGTTACATACAGTACAAGGGACAAGGGACAAAGGTGAAGAATATAGTGAGTTGTTGGTGACTGGTAAATAAGACCAGAAGAAAGGATCGAAAATACGTAAGATGGGAGTGCGTGGGTGGCTCAGTTGTTGAGCATCTGCATTTGCCTCAGAGGGTCATGATCCCAGGGTCCAGGGATCGAGCCCCTCATCGGGCTCCCTGCTCGGCAGGAAGCCTCTTTCTCCCTGTCTCACTCTCCCTGCTTGTGTTCCCTCTCTCACTATGTCTATCTCTTAAATAAATAATATTTTTAAGAAAAATACATAAGGTGTTTATTTACTATGTTATAGAACCACTGGGTATTAAAAATTCTTACTACACTGATTTCCTTTAACAGTAATTTGGATACACATTGAACAACTGAGGAGTTGTGATCAGGCAACCATTGATTTCATAGCTACTGACACTTTTATATATGTTTCACAGCCCTAAGTAGCAAATATGACTCACGTATGATGAGTACAACGGTAGCCTCAAATCAGTAATGTGGGGAAGAAAAGAGAAAGGGGGGGCCAGAGAGGGGGCATCTTGAAGGCACTAATAGGATTCCCAACATTGATCTTTGGTCTCCTGCCCCATCATCTCAGCTTGCTGCCAAGGGTGCTGGCCGAAGGCCCAAGACTTAATTTGCTACCTTGACTAGAGATTCAGGAGAGGCCAAGTAGGCATGGCTTAACAATTTGCATATCTTTTAAAAGTATTATTTAAATATAGAGGGGCCCTTTCAACATCAGTGCCTTGGGAAAAGGCCTGGTTATCCCACTTTGGCTTTGGGTTCTGAAATGTGTGTATGTATATGTGTGTGCTAAAAGCAGATAGCATGAGATCTCCCACCTTAAGTGTAGATCACACATTTCTAAGTGTACAATAAAGTACTGTTGATTATAATCACAATGCTATACAGCAGATCTTTAGAATGTATTCATCTTGTATGACTGAAACTTTATACTCACTGAATAGCAACTCCCCATTTCCCTTCCCCCAGCAGCTGGTAACCACCATTCTACTCTCTGTTTCTATGAGTTTGACTATTTGAGATACCGCCTCCAAGTAGAAGCATGAAGTACGTGACCTGGGACTGGTTTATTTCACTTAGCACAATGTCTAGGTTCACCTATGTTGTCACACATAGTAGGTAGATTCTGACTTTTTACCTTGAATGCTTTGAAAACGGCCCCTAAATGCTATGTATCTTGTAAGCATATGTAACGAAGCACTTCCTCAACATTGAGTTAATTTCTGTAACTGCAGGAATTGTTAATGATAAAGATTCTTCTATGTAACTCATTCAGAATAAACATATACACAAGTGATGGGAAGATTTTAGTAAAGCAACAGAAGACAGTTAGATTTTACTCTCAGTTTCTCTGAACCTCTGTTAACTGCTTATTTGGGGGGAATGATACAGTTCTAGAGGTTTCTCTCTAAATTTCTCCCTGGCTTGTCACAATAATAATGCATAATATTTGAATGGTGCTTTACAAATTGCAAAGGATTTTAACATTCATTTTCTCATCCCACCTTCAGTGACGAAGCAGTTGACATCCCTTTTCACAGATGATGAGACAAAGACTCTGAAAAGTAGTGATTTACCTCAAGTCATTCTCCAAATCAACTATATCCTAAAGCCTTTTATGCTCTGTCATTTTTTTTCTTAAAGATTTTATTTATTTGACAGAGAGAAACACAGCCAGAGAGGGAACACAAGCAGGGGGCGTGAGAGAGGGAGAAGCAGGGTTCCTGCAGAGCAAGGAGCCCAATGTGGGACTCGATCCAGGGTCTACGGGATCATGACCTGAGTCGAAGGCAGTCACTTAACCAACTGAGCCACCCAGGTGCCCCTATGCTCTGTCATTTTAACTTCAGGTATTTCTATTGCTTGATAAGTAAACCCTAGTGTGGGCAATTATGAGTCAAAAACTTTAGAAGTAATATCAATAAAATTAATTAAAATTAGGAAGTTCATAATTGCTTATCCTCTCTCAACTTATTCACAGAATTGTCCTTCAAAGCAGAATTATAAGCATGACCATAAAACTCATGTGTAGCCCTAATTAGGTATCCCTATTCTTATTTATTTTCATTGATCTAAAATTTACATACAGTCCTGACATATAAGGCATGTCAAAAATGTAGCAAGATAGTTGTTGCAGGCTGAATCCTATCACCCCAAAATTCATATGTTGAAGTCCTAAATGCAATTAAGTTAACATGAGGTCATCATTAGGCAATCCCTAATCCAATCTGACTGGTGTCCTCATAAGAGGAAATTTGAAGACTGATACACACAGAGGGAGGACCTTGTGAAGACACAGGAAGAAAATAGCCATCTACAAGCCAAGAAAGGTCTTAGAAGAAAGCAACCTATGGACACCTTGATCCCAGACTTCTAGCCTCTAGAACTGTGAGAAAATAAATTCCTGTTTTTTCGCCACCAGTCCATGGTCTTTGTTAAGGCCCTAGCAAACTAATACAACAGCTGCCTCTTAGTTGCATATACAGGTTAGTAACAGAACCGGTCGTCTTAAATGGAAAATTTGGATACTGAAATGCCATTGTCCTCAATTAAAAAAAATTACTATATATGTTAATCATAAGGATATGTCTATTATGTTTTGAACAGAGGCATTACTCATTAGGCACTCATAATCAATGCACAAATAAGTACATGCTAGTTAAAGTAACACATGCAATGGTAATGTTATATACTGGATGGGTAATCAGGTTTTCTGATCAATTTTACATGAGATGTAAGAGATGTTTTCACTAACATGTGATTTTATGCTGAGTATTAAGATTGGACAAGGTTTTGATGTAACCAGCTAAGGAACAGGCTAAGGAAAAGGGTATGAAAATGAAAATCATAGAGAAAAACTGGCCAGTTTGGCTCTCAGGGGAGGTAAGAAAACTATGTCCGCTTGGTTTCTGGGAAGAGAGAATTGACAGAGTGAGGAATAATCTCCTGGTGAGGGGAGGGTGTGAGAATGAGCTGGGCGTATCCATTAGCCTCGACTCAGAAGTCAGTCTACTGCCCTGTGTACAAGAACAACCTGCTGGTGACCTAATGTTCCATCCTGTGCCTGCCTTATGCATGTATTGAATCCTTTTCCAGAAATATTCAGAGAAACAGACGCTTCTATTTACGACAGTGGCTCCCAGAGTCACATGAGGGAAGTTTTATTCAGTGTACCCATCTTAGATATAGTCAAAGGGAACCCCAGGACAGTGTTCTTAACCTTGGCTGCATAATATAATAACTTGGAGAGCTTTGAGAAAATTCTGATGCCCAGGCTATATAGTCAAGACCAATGACGTCAGACATTGGTGATAGAAGACAGGCATTAGTATGTTTCTTAAGGTCCCAGGTGATTCTGATATGTAGCCAGGTTGGAGATTCACTGTCTTAGGCATTAGAGCCTGGGTATTTGTGCTTTTATAGGCTTCCCAAGTGATTCTTTTTAGCGAACCTGTAGGAAACATTTGATTTTCAGTATTGAAACATCTATCTTCTGTTCCTCGGTTAGCTTCATCTTTTTTTTTCTCTTCTATTCTCTACCAATAATCTCATTTGCTAAACTTAATTCCCAATTTGGCAAGATTCAAAGGAGGTGTTATTCTATACATAGAACATACAACATAAGAATGGGGTTCCATGTTCAACTTGACATCAAGACTGTTTAGTAGCTATATCATGAAGCAATTAGTTTAGAAGACAGAGGATTGAAAACTAAGATAGGAGCACTTGGTTGGCTCAGTGGCTCATGTGACTTGATCTCAGAGTCATGATAGCAAGAGCCACTTTAGGTATAGAGCTTACTTTATTAAGAAAGAGAAAGAAGAAAGAAAGAAAGAAAGAAAGAAAGGAAGGAAGGAAGGAAGGAAGGAAGGAAGGAAGGAAGGAAGGAAGGAAGAAAGAGAGAGAAAGAAAGAGAGAAAGGAAAAGAAAGGGAAAGAGAGAGAGAAAGAAAGAGGGAGGAGGGAGGGAGGGAGGAAGAAAGGAAGGAAGAAAAAAGAGAACGGAAGAAAGGAAGGAAAGGAGAGGAAGGAAGCAGGGGAGGAGAGAGAGAGAAAGAAAGTGAGAAAGAGAGGAACAGGGAAGGAAGGAAGGAAGGAAGGAAGGAAGGATGGAAGGAACTCTCTTTCTAGAGGGAGGGAGGCAGGGAGTAAGAAAGGGAGCAAGGAAGAAAGAAAGAAGAAAAAGACAAATAAGACAGATATGGACCAGAATGTGGAGGGACTAGTCTTTCAGCTACAAAGCCAAAATCTTGAAAGTCTTGAAAAAAATAATTCAACAGGAGATTAACAAGATCAACACCAGATTTCAAGGAAATAATAAAGAAGAGAACAAAGGTACAGCAAAATATGAAAGACAATGTGAAGGAGGAAAATTTGAAATTGACTGATAGATTAAGTATGTGAAAAGCTGGGAATTGAAGATGCAATTCTGAGGTTGTAAGCCTGAGTAATAGACAAAAATTACAGAAACGGGGAAATGAAGAGAAGGCACTGAATTTTCTTGGGGTGAAAGTGGAGAAGGGAAGAGGATTGAATTGGGTTCTTAGATTCATCTAAGATAATGTGACATTTAGAAAGAAGGCTAGTCCGGAGACAGAGATTTGAAATCTTCTGCCAAGAAATCTCAGTTGCAGCCAAAAGAGAATATTGGGAAAGATGAAATGAGAACCAAGGACAGAAACTTGGGAAATACCATTGTGGAGATAATGAAGCCAAAAGGAAAGTGTCTATTAGAGATGCAGGAGGAGAACCTGGGTAGGGCCACAGAAGAGGAAGAGAAAAGGGAAGAAGGAAGTGATCACTGGTGTTAGACGGTCAAGGAGAGCAGGGCAGAGATAACAGATATGATAGCTGTTCATTTCATGGCAGTGCCTAAGAGCCATTATTGACTCTCCATCACCTACACAATAATATTAGCCTGATAAGAAAAGGCCTTTATACATTGGCTCTAATATAAGTTTGTGGTGCTTCATCTCTCAACCCATACCGGACTATGTACTTTGCTCGATGAAATATGCTCTTTTAGTCTTCTTAATGTTTCTACATGTCACTTTCTCTGACAAAATTCTACTCATTCCTCAAGATCCAGCTCATAATGCCATTTTCTCTGGGAACCCTTGTAGACCCCAAGTTTGTAGGCAAATACTGTATAGTCGGTCAGTGCTTCCTCAATGTTACCACTTTGGTTCATATATAGATCACTGATAGTACTTACCAAGTGCATCATATTTTTTTTACTCATCTGTTCCAGTTTTCTGGAAATCCACCCTCAAATATAGTAGTTTAAACAACAGAAAGTTTGTTATCTCTATAAATTCTGTAGGTTGACTAGGATCAGCTGCACAGTTCTTCTGTTCCATGTGATGTCACTGGGCTTACAGTCACCTGCAGGGATCAACTAAGCTAAAGTTTCAAGACTGTTCACCCATATGTCTGATCCACTGGCTGACCTGGCTGGAAGACTGGGCTCAAGTTGGGATGCTGAGAAGACTGGGTTTCTTTATTTCTAAGAGTTCTCTCTACATGGTCTTTCCATACAGTCTCTTCACCAAGGTAATCCAACTTCTTACACACCAGTTCATGACTCCCAAAGGAGAGCATTCCAGTGGAAGGAATCAAGGGCTACAGGTCCTTGTAAGTGCTAATCCCACACTGTGTCATCTCTACTAACACTAGCCATGGGCCAAGGGCTACCCTAAGTGTGAATACCAGAAGGCACTATTCCATAGGGGCCACCTTTGGGGCTATTTCCCTTATTAATCAGCCATTTGCTTGAAGGGCAAAGATTAAGTCATTTTCATCTTTGTGGCCTCGTTAACTCGTATTGGGACTTAACACATAGTGGGCATTCATTAAATGACGGTTGAGTGGCAGAGTAGAGGTAGAAATAGGGGACTAAGGACTATACCTTAAGGTTAAGAAAAGTTGAGGGACAAGGTGCCTAGCTGGCTCAGTCAGTAGAGCATGCAACTCTTGATCTTTGGGTCATGAGTTTGAGACCCACGTGGGGCATGGGGATTAGTTGGGGAAAAAAAAGTCAGGAACAATTGAAATTTGGGGTGAGAGTAAAGTGTCTCATGGTTAAACTTCTGATGTTATGTCAAAATGAGGTCATACACGATGTCATCAATTCCATATCCAAGTTTAAAGTGTGAAACTGTTAAGTAAAAACCTTTAAAATATATCATAACTTGTACAACCCTTTGGCATTTCTGTATTTTTTATATGGAAGTGGCCTGTTAAGTGTCTCCTGACATTTGAGAGTCCTCTGGAATAACCAGTGTTAAGTGCATGTGCTAGGTGGTCACTTTCAAATTGTGTTGCTAAGAGATGCCCTAAGAGTTCAAGTGGAACTCCCTCAGGAGCCACTTTAGAAGGGATGGGAGATCAGAACTGAGGATCAGAACTGAGCCTATAGGCCTATGGGCTCACAACCCTATTTGTACTCCAACCAGGGAAGCTTTCGCTGGTCTCATTCACTGGCACAAGAAAGGATTTACGTGGAAAAATAAAGTCAGAGTTGTTTTTGTTCCCTTTTTTTCCCCCTCTTAAATAAATTGAGAAACTTATAAGCTAAATAAGAAAGAAAGAGGAAACGAAAAACAAGATTAACCATGAAAACTTAGCTAAAGCTGGACGGCCTAATCGGTAGCAGGCCAGCTCAACATGGTCCTATATGGCAGGGCAAGTGTAAGAGGGGACCGAGGTGACCAAGGGACAGTGTGGAGGAGGGAGAGTGACATACTTTGAGGGTGGTATCTAGATTTTAGTTCATTTTTGTCACTAACTGATCCTATAGCTTGTGTAGGATACTTAACCTTTTGGGTCCTGGGTTCCCTCATTTGCAAAATAATGTCACTGGTTTAAATGACTTCCAAAGTCTGGGGTTCCTACTCTAAGGTTGTGATTCCATACAGTTAATGAAGCTGTGTGGGTGGCTGACAATGATTTCCAGGCTACATATATTATTCATCATGACCAGAGAAAGCTCATTATTTGCAGGGTACAGAGATCAAAAGGGAGAGGTAAAAGGTCATAGAGTTTGATATTGGAGTATAGGGTACTTAACTCAAAAATACCTGTTAAATTAACTAAGCAAGCGAGACCTCAGACTAACTGCCTGTAATGCCTAGGCAACCTACAGGAGAAAACCAAAATCTAAACCCCAGACATGCCTAAAGGTACAAAATTGAAACCTAAGGACAACAAATTACAGTAAAGTAGCCTTTAAAGGCAATCAATAATTTCCTTACTTTGCTCCTCTTTTCTCTATAAAAGTCTCTCCATGCGTAGATATCTGACTACAGAGCACTCCTATTCACTTCTAGTTGCCTCTGCCAGATTTGAAACGATTTTTGCTCAGATAAACTTAAAATATGCCTCAGTTTATCTTAACATAGCAAATATACGCTGTGCACGAAGTACTGATATTATACTCATGACTTACCCATAAAGTAGCATTTCATTCCCAAATCTCTATCAGGTAGGCAAATTGTTACCACTATGTTAAAGTTGGAGAAATTGAAGTTTAAGAGATTGCCTAGAGTCACTCAACTCTAAGGAACAGAAGAGGGATTCAAATGCAGTCATTTAAGTGCTTGTCTTTATTTTCCCCTATTCATACAAAATCTGTCTGTATTACATTATAAAGCCCTAAAGAACTAGAATTGTTATCAGCTTAACTGACTTTGTATAAGCACAGTTCCTGCCTTCAGGCAGACAGGCACCGAGTGAGTTTCCTTTTATGATGGTGATGCTAGGAGTGCTGACAAGGTTCTTGCTGGTTAAAGAGAATTTGTCTTTCAAATGCAAGTTAACAAACCAGATCTAGTATTTTATTATCAGTTCTACCACACAATTGTTTTAAAATTCTCCCGGAAGCTCAACAGTTAAGGAGAAACCATGAAAGAATGAAAGCATTTTCAGAGAAATTCAAAAACTTTGAATGCTGTTCTATCAATTAGCTAGATGTGTAAGTGGCAGAAATATTTCACATGGTCTCGTCTTGACTTGTAAAATAGGTATCAAAACTAACAATATTAACATCTTACATTTGTAAAACATTTACCAGACTACAGAGAACCTTCTTTCACAAATATCATCTCTGGTGATTCTTATAACTCCATGAATATAATCACTCCCATTTTAGAGATTGCAAAACTGAGGTTTATATGAGTTAAACTTTTTGTCTGGTTTGATGTAACTAGCAAGGGGAACCAAATATTAATCTTAGGACTTCAAGCCTGGTACACTTTCCATTACGGTACAATCTACTTTATTAAAATGAGCAATTTTTTAGGGCAGGGGAGGGGGGCCGAAGGAGAGGGAGAGGGAATCTTGAACAGGCTCCAAGCCTAGCACAGAGCGTGAGGCAGGGCTCACTCTCACAACCCTGAGATCAGAACCTGAGCTGAAATCAAGAGTCGCTTAACTGTCTGAGCCACCCAGGTGCCCGTCAAATGAACAATATCTCACGGTAAAATAATAGTAGATATTACCTGCTTTATGGAGTAGAATTGGATAGTTTTGCCCTCTAGAGGAGGTAATTATATCCTTTCCAAAGATTTGGTTGCCCCAGGTAACAACTTGCAATTACAATTTAATACTGTGATGGATGTTGATTAAAATATGTGGCTAACGATTTAAAGGAGGCAAATAAAACCCCCAAACGTAAGATTGTTTTTATTTATTTATTTTTAATTTAATGTTATTTTTTCAGTGTTCCAAGATTCATTGTTTATGCCCCACACGCAGTGCTCCATGCAATACGTGCCCTCAGTACCCACCACCAGGCTCTCCCATCCCCTATTTATTTATTCTATTAAGTGCTACACCCAATATGGGGCTTGAACTCATGACTCCAAGATCAAGAGTTGCTGACCTGGCCAGCCAGGGGTCCCTAAATGAAAGATTATTTTTAAATTTAGGCCCCTGAGCAGTTTGATACACTTCTTTGTGTACATGGGGTTGGACCATCTATCGATACTTGAATGGTTTTTGGAATGCAAATTCACTTATAAATTAGCCCAAGCTATCAATAGTTTATGGTTGAGCTGCGGGTAGTTACAATATTTAGAGAGCTTAATTTTTCTTGATCTCAGGGAGAAAGCCTGTATGCCGCACATTCTTTAAACCAATGCAGGTCTAGAATTTCCTCTGGTTTTACTGCTAACTACCTGTGTGAACTTGAGGAAATGCATTAACCTCTGATTCTCAGTTTCCTCAACTGTAAATGGAGTAATCACTCCTATATCATTGAATTGGCTTGAAAATTAAACTTGAAAGTGTAAATAAACAATATAGTGAAGGACCTGGCACTGAAAAAATATTTCTCTTGAGACACTTGCAAGTGTTGGTATATTGGGCTTCACAAGTCTAAAAACAAAACAAAGAAACAAACCGGAAAAAACAAATAAAAACCCCTTCATCTCTACTTATATCTTGCTCTTCAGTACCTCACCTGTACTTGTTCACAGCCAGGAACTTGGTAGATGCCCAGTAAATGTTAGCTGAATTTACTGAAATCAAATTATCAGTCATCCCCGACCCCCACGGGTCCCAAGTGTATAATTAGATGCCAGTCATGGACTGAATCTCAGTGCCAGGACTCGGCCCATATATAAAAGGACGCTGTCCTTTCAGCATCCCTCCTCCGTCTCTAGGCCCTGCTTTTTTGTCATGGCTCATTCCAGCTGAACTAAGATTTCCCCAAACATGACTGGAGCGACGGGCCGAATCTAACAAGATTAAGTTTAATAGGGATAAATGTAAAGATTTATACTTCAGTCCAAAAAGAATCCTGTACAAGTACTAGATAGGGAATATGGGGATTAGTAGCAACATGTGTGAAAAAGACTTAGGGGTTTTAGTTGATATTAAGCTCAATTAGTCAACAGTGTGCATTTGCTAACAGGGAATCTGAGGTGAACGGAGCTCGCATTAACTGCCGCCCACGCCTGGCGATTACCCTACTGCTCTAATTCTTTAGCTTCGGCAGAATCTCGGCGGAGGCCCAGGAAACACAGATTGTGGCCCCATCCCTGAACTTTCTGATTCAGCTGGTCTAGGGTGAGGCTGGAGAATCTGTACGTCTGACAAGTCCCAGGATTGCTACCCCTGCTGCAGGTCCTGGTATCCCATGGAAGGAACAACTGCCTTTCCCTGTTCTGCCTGGTCAGGAAATCCCGGCTATGGAACCAGGAAAGTGAAAAAACTGAAAATATTAAAAGGGGCAATAAAAGAAAGTTAGGTGCTGTCGTCATATTAGTAAAATCAATAGTAGTAGTTAAATTTACTGAGGGCCTCTTGTAGGCTGGAAGTTCTACCAAACAGGTCATATGGAATGCTAGTAATAATAACAGTAGGAATCCTTATAATGATCAACACAAATAGCACTTCTTATGTGTCAAGTTTTGTCCTGTGTGTCGTAGGGATTTAACCCTTGTAACAGTCCTGTGAAGCACATAATACTAGACTCAATTTTCAGATGAGGAAATAGTTCACAAGAAACATGGCTGAGACTTGGATCTAGATGTGCTGACAACAAAACTCCCGTGAAACCACGCGGCCTCCCTGGAGACATGATTGAAGAAAGGCTGACTTTAGCCTAAAGAAGAGAAAAATGAGGGAAACAAATATTGGATGTGAATGAATGAACAGAATATGGTGTATCTACACAATAGAATACGGCACAG
This sequence comes from Spilogale gracilis, assembly GCA_004023965.1. Classification (NCBI taxonomy): domain Eukaryota; kingdom Metazoa; phylum Chordata; class Mammalia; order Carnivora; family Mephitidae; genus Spilogale; species Spilogale gracilis. Next base: position 1,300 of record PITA01011496.1, on the reverse strand, counting down.
CAATAAAAAAAATGAACTACTAAGAACTACATGCAGCATGAAGGAATTTCAGGATAGTAACAGTGAGTCAAAGAGGCCCAATCCAAAAAAAAAAAAAAAAAAAAAAAAAAAAAAAAAAAAAAAAAAAAAAAAAAAAAAAATCCAGAAAATGCTGAGTAATCTATAGTGACAGCAGCGGATCAGTGGTTGCCTAGAGATAGCTGGAAGGGGACCTTGAGAAGATGTGGGAGGGAAGGATTACAAATGGGCACAAGGAAACTTTTGGGGGTGATACGTTCACTATCTTGATAGTGGTGATGCTTTTCAAGGTTGTCTACGTTAAAATGTATCAAACTGTACACTTTAAATAGGCACAGTTTCTTATATGTTGATTACAGTGCAAGAAAGCTATAAAAAACACATTCAGGTTTAAATGTATTAAGTAGAGGGGCCTGGGTGGCTCAATCTGCCTTCAACTTAGGTCAGGATCCCAGAGTCCTAGGATTGAGCCCTGTATCTGGCTCCCTGCTTAGGGGGGGAATCTGTTTCTCTCACTCCCTGTGCTGTTCTACACTGCTTGTGCTCTCCTGCTCTCTCTCTCTCTCTCAAATAAATAAATAAAATCTTAAGATATAATAATAAAAAAGGATTACATAAAACCCACAAATCCAGCATTTGGATTTGGAAGTAGACCAGTATTATTCTTCTAATAACTTATGGAAAATGATGGTTGGTATACATTAATACCTATAAAACAGTTAATTTGGATAAACTGATTCCCTCAGCATTTCTAATGTATACCCAATATGTCTTACCAATGTCTAAGTAGAAATATCAATTAAACAATAATTTAGGTTCTATGAAAATCTAACTCAATGGAAATATCTATTACTAAATTCTAGTTCATTAAAAACCACTTGGGCCTTAAAAGGTGAGGGATTCTATAATTACAATAATAGAGCTAATGCTTTATTAAACTTCCCACTTAAAAACATGGCATTTTCCTTCGGAAATAAATAAAAGGACAGGTAGGATTATTCCCATTTAATAGATGTTACTACTTAAGTTGCCCACAAAATGCCTTTTCTTTTTTTTAAAAAGATTTTATTTATTTATTTGACAGAGCGATCACAAGTAGGCAGAGAGGCAGGCAGAGAGAGAGGAGGAAGCAGGCTCCCTGCTGAGCAGAGAGCCAACATGGGCCTCCATCCCAGGCCTCGATCCGGAGATCATGACCTGAGGTGAAGGCAGAGGCTTTAACCCACCGAGCCACCCAGGTGCCCACCATAACTTTTTTCTTTTTTTTTTTTTTTTTTTTTTT
>PITA01011495.1:0-66428 GCA_004023965.1 Spilogale gracilis | reverse complement strand
CCCTGACCTTCCCGTCACCCCCTTTGTCAGGGACCCCCTCCAAATCCTGCATCTTCTTCTCCTTTGACCGGACCTTACCCTTTTCCTTGCCTCTTTCCCGGGACCTCTCGCCCTCTGGCGTCCTCTGAGCCGCACTCTCCTTTCAAGCCCCCTCCCCACCTCGCCTCTCGGTCCCCCACTTTCGGCACCCCCTTGACGCCACCCTGATGATCCCCTCGGAGGTTTCGGGGCTTCCCCAACCCCCGCCCCTGCACGACGGCACATCTCTCAAGATCCTCTCCCGAACCTCAGTCCTCTCTCGCTCGTCTCTCAAGCGCTCCTATTTTTCTCTGAATTTTTTGTCCGATTTTATTGAGAAGAACTCGGGGCTGGGGGCTTTCCGCCGCCTGTCCCCCCGCCTCCCGCTCGGCCAGAAGCACCTTTTTACGAGGTGCCCTGTCTCAACTCGGTGGGGGCCCGGGCTGAGAACCGGGAAAGAGGCGGCCGGGGGGCCCGCGAGAGCGCTGGAGCCCAGACGGGAGACGGAGAGCGACACACACACTCTCTCTCGCGCGCGCGCACTCACCAACTCTCCCTCTCGCACACGCACCGCTCGGAGCCGCGCTCGCCCCCGGGTCGGAAGCCTGCGCCCCCGAACCCCCGCCCGACGGGAGCCCCTTCCCCACTGGCGCGCGGGGTGGGGGCGGGGCGGCAGCGAGGCCAAGGTGACACCCAGGAGTCGGCCCGCACTGGGCTCCGCAGAAGCGGCCCCCTGGGTGGTGGTTGGGGGGGGTTCGGTGCGTCTTCTAGGGGCCCCGGGTGGAGAGGGCGGGAGGGGGAGCGCAGCGGAGACTTCGGGGCTGGGGTTAGCGGTATGGAGAGGTGGGGGCCGGGAGAGGAGCGGGGCCGCGCCAGCCCTGCAGCTTGAGTTTCAAATGAGCTCATCCTTTCAAATTGGCGCCGCTCTTTATTAAATTTGTTTTTCCGGTAATGCCACCCACAGCTATACCTGGGGTCGCATCCGAGCTCGCGCCCTTCCCACTTCGTCCCAACACTCGGGGCGCCCACCTTGCTTCCCACTGGGAACCAAGTTTGCCCAGCTCGAGCCGGGTAGGAGACCCCTTGAGGGCGCCCGAAGGCGGAGCCCGAGCGAGAAGTTCTGTGTGTGCCCCTACTAGACCCACGCGGGTTTGATCTAAGGAAGGTTCTGAGTGCTTTAATTTCTGTTTTAAAGGTAAAGTGGAATTGCATGGGAAAATCATGGAAGTTGATTACTCAGTCTCTAAAAAGCTCAGGTAAATCTCTTTTGCTTAGTTATTTTGTGATAGGGCTTACGTATAAACACAAAAATACACTCAGTTTTAAAAAATGTGCTTTTATAGTTTAAAAAAGGCTTTTGTTTGTTAGTGGAGATAACACAGTTTAGAAAGTTACATTTTTTTACTTTCATTATATAAGGTGTTTACTGTACTTGGAAAATATCTGGTGCCTTATTGGGGGTGAGGGGTGGCGAACCCTAGCTGTGTGAAATTCGCTGGGACCGTTAAACTTGTTTATCAAAACTTGCCTCCCACCCCTACCCCCAGCACAGTGGCAACAAATGCTTGTCAAGACTTCCTGTGAGATGTTAAGAGTAAATATTTACTTTGTCAGCTAAATTGCTTAACTAAACTTCGCGATTAATTAGTTTTCTTTTTTTAGATAGCTTAACGTTGAATAATAAAATAATTCAGTAAGGGGTCAATAATTTGCATAGCACTCTAAAGAAGTAAGTTGTTTGGATTGGATGGCAGTTAAAAAGCCAGACTTTTTTAGTCACTGAGACTACTGACTGCTGGTTCTGAGCGTTTTGTTGTTGTTGCTTTTAAGATATGTTTGAGGCTGAACAAGTATCTTTGTGAAGTTATATTTAAGTGCACTGTTGTTAATGAAGGAGTAAAGAGCTTTGTGGAAGTTGGATTTCTCCACAGTGATTTGCCTACATGAGAAATATGTGTGAGGAGAGACTGAGGGAGAACATCTTTGTTTAAAGTTTATTGTGGACTTTAAATTGGGGCCCTTTATTACTCATTGTAGATTTTTCTTTCTCCTATGTGGTAACTTAGTTTATATCCCATTCACACACATTTCTTCACCATTAGTCATTTAGTAGCTGAAAACTCTAAGTGAAGTCTTTGATTTACCACCTTTACAATTTGTGATACACAACAGTGTAACTGCTTACTTGATTTTTACCAGGATTGATTAGATTTTAAAACAAACTTACTAATTTTGTAAATACTTAGATGTTTTGTTAAAGAGGTTTTAAAAATTGTAGGCACATTTTCAGATACTTTTATTTTAACTAAGCAACAGAATATCTTTTGTTTGCAAATGATTCTGGGGGTATCACAAAGCTAATGCCTTTAAAAAAGGCAAAAGTTATGATCTGCAGCTTCAACTGTAATATTAAGCTTGTTCTTCTCTCTAGGAACAGATGTAACTTGTAACTGATTTTTCAGTTACGTGTTTTAATTTGTATACTTTTCTATAATTTTTTTTTGCCTTAGAAATCCACGTTGAAACTTTCTGATATATTAAGTACTTATTGTTAGTTTAAATTACTCATCTTACAACCCTTGAAAATTTGATGAATATATTGACCAAGGCTTGAAAGAACCACCTAAAACATTTGATGGGCTATTATTCTATAAATGCCTAATTCTATTGGCTGTATAGCTGTTTCGAGTCCTTTTTTGGGATATAATTAATAAAAATCACTAGAATTTTAACTGTTTAGTTGGTGTCTCATTTCATGTTACAAAGTACATTATTTCATGTTGCAGTATAAGTGAAATACTAATATATCTGAAGTTATTAATTTATCCTAAGACTTCTCACAAATACATTTCTTCTAAACTTTTTCTTTCAAAATGAAGGGTTATTTGCTGCTAGCCAGAGTGTCATTTAAGTAGTTTTGCTGTGTTTATGTAAGAGTTCAGAATTAAAAGCATGTCCCAAATTTTTAGTATTGATTAAATGAAGAGCAAACTAGGACTTACACAGCCCTATTAGTACATGATTTCTTTGAACATGTGGGCGATATGAAATACCTAGGAGGTAGATTAAAATGCGCTGTGTATGATTCACTACACTGAAGACGTCTGACATACCAAATGTATGCATAAGCTGCTGCTGTAGAGGGTTGCATCATTTCTGATTGGATGGTTTTACTCTTTTTTTCCCTTTCCTTTATTGGTTTAAAATGCAGGAATTAGTGACTTGTACTGCAGGCTAAGGGAGAGATGGCTAATGACTGGCGTTGTGTACTGAGCTCAGACCCTGGGATGAAGCAGCTTATGTTCTCATGTACAGGGCACTGCCACGGTGCTGGCTTTCAAAAAGCAGGGTGCTGTGACACTTGAAACCAAAGCTTTTATGTTATATGGTGACTATTTTGGTGTTCCTTTGTTGCATTTCCATGAAATTTAACAAGTTAGAAGTAAATTTGTCAGCGTTAAGCCAGTTCTATATGTGGTTTTTGTGTTAGTTGAAGTGAAAATGTGAAGAAAACAATTCATTTTCATTGCTTGCTTACTTAAAAATTATTCAACAATCGAGGGCTCATTTTCTTTATATTGTTCTGATTTCTTTCTGTTTTTAAGAAGAACTTTGGTATCTACATTCCAAGTAGGTTTTTTAAAGCTAATGATACTTTGGGAGGAGATGTTTTTATCTTAAGTCATGAAGCTATGGGCATGCCATTTGCTTACCAATTGGGTCTTTTGTTAAGTATCATTCTAGCCTCATTTTATATGTGCTATTATAGTTGACAGACTAGGTAACCATTATTTTCTGAGGGTCATCTGAAAGAGAAAACTCTTTTTCCTTTTTGCCACATGTATTTTATTCTTATTAGATGCAAATTATTGTAATGCAAACCATAGACAAACCCATCTATTTTTCTTACATGCTAAGTTGGTTTCTGGCTTTGTTGAATAAAAATCTTTGGGTCATTTTTCTCTGTTCATATTTCTTGGTACTATATATAAATCAAAGATTTCTTAAAGAGGAAGAACCTGGTGGTGACTTTAAAATTCTGTCAAAAGTTGTTGAAACTTCCTTGACAGAAATTTCATTTTTGATGTTGAGTAGAGTTTAGTTTAAAAACATAGACATGTGTCTGCATATGTACATACACACATGCACACACGCGCACACATCACATAAATTGTTTTGAGCTAACACAAATGCTAACCTGAATTTCTTTGTAACTAAAGTTGAATGATTCTGTGAGAAACATAACTTTGAAAAATGCCATTTCTGCCCACTGCTAGGAAGTAACCAAGTGGTGCTAGGCATGCTTTCACTGAGATGGTGTGAATACTATGAGGTAGTGTAGGAAAAAGCTATGAATTTGTCTTTCATGAGTTAAAAATCAGTAATTGTGTTCTCTCCAATGCAAATGAATTCGGTCTCCTATAGGAATGTTAAAGAAAACAGTATCTCAATTGTATTTTGCTTGTATGTACTACATTGTGTATAGTTGAATTAAATACCAAAAAGAAAAAAAATCACCCAACCTCAAGCCCTCCCTGCAACAAAAGCTTTTGCTGCATCAATTTTTAATTTTGTAGCAACAGAAAAGACTTTAAGGTTAAAATCATATGATAGCCTTCTATTTAAGGAATTTGTTGAATTAAAAATTAATTCCTGAATTTAATCATATAGATTCTGTGTGTGGATATAACATGTATTAATATAAAATACATGTGAAACTGTAAGGTAACTTATGTTTTGACTTTGAGTTGGACATTTAGTTTCCCATTTTTTAAAAAAACTAATAATATTTTCATATGGTTCTAGGCAATGCCGTAAAGAACTACACATTTTTGTGACTTTTAAGAGATAAGAATTAGAATTGAAATAGAAGCAATGAAGAAAAAAACTGGTAATTCAGGTGATAATGTAGGTTTAAATTTCTTGCTTACAAATATTAAACGGTGGGTCATTTGATGTTTTATATTATTTAGCTAAACATTAAAAACCATTGAAAGCTACAAATCAAAATACTTTTTATGTGCTGCTTGATTTTCCAGTTGGTCAAATTCATCTCATCTTAAAATTTGTATTGTAGCAATTTACAAAATATTAAATGGCTACATCTAACAACTAATTCTAGAAGGAGGTTTGGTGGTGTTTAATACATTTGTCAGATGGTGTTTTTTTTAAAATAATGTTTCCTTGTAATTATGGCTGGATATGAGATGACCAGTAAAGGGATGGTCTCAGAGTTTTGTTTTTTATTATTTTAACATGAGATTACATAAAGATGAGAGATTAGTAGTATTTGTACAATACCTTTTATACATGGTGATATAATTTATTTTCTTTAAGAAGAATTTTTTAAAGGACTTTAGATGATTTAGAACTAATTGCATATCAAAATTTACATCTAACTATTTTGAGTAGATAGTTTTGTTTTATGGAGGTTGCTGCAATTTTTTCAGTTGGGGGGATGTAAATGCGGTTAAAGTGCATAAAAAGATAATAATTTGGGCACATTTATTAAAAGTCAAAACAATGAAAATCAGATTTCTACAGGAACTTTTTACACATATCTGATACTTCTCAGCTTTCTAAATATTTGCTGTCTATTGCTGAATCACTCTTCCAAGTCTTCTAATGAAATTCTCAAAAGTAGATGAGCAATTGGTCAGAGTTGTGAGAGGATATTATCTGAGCTAAGTGTGTCATCTCTGATTCAGTGGGGTGTGTGCACATGGGTGTCTGTGCATGTGTGCTTTCTGGGAGACAGTACTTTCAGACAGATGGTATCTTTAATAGGAAGGAGGAAGAGGAGGAAATCTTTAATTGAGCAACCTTTGCTCTGGATTTTAGAATCTGACATGGCAAATGAAAATTGAGGTGTTTGAACCTTGTGACAGAGGGAATCAGTATTTGCTTTGAGTGATACTTAACTCTTGTAGGTGGTTAATCTTTTGGAAGCTAGGTCTCAGGCACCTGTAGTGGCTTCTGCACTGAGTGTGCTACTGGGAGGACAATGGCAGTGCACAGTCTACCCTCCTTCCTTTGGCTTGGATAGCCCCTCTCACTCATATAGTTAGCTCAGTGATTCCGTGAAGGCTCTGATGATGTATAAGCCATTTTTATGAATGTTAGAAAATTCAAGATTTGAATATGCATTTTCATTTAGAAATTCCATTGAATTCAGTGGAAGTGGAAGAAATTCAGTGGAAGAAGGTATATTATTTTGCACAACAGAGTTGATTTCATTAGAAGCATAAATATTGAAATGGTTTCTTTGGAGACTCTTAAAAAAAGTTTTGAAATATAGATTTAAAAATTCCACTTACATGCCACCAAAGTGTCTTCACGTTCTTTTTGGTGTTGAAGAAGAGAGTGGTGTGGCTTGGCTAAGCCAGTTTTATAAACCAGTTTTCTAAACTTTTAGTCAAAAGTGTAATTCTCTCAAAAGTTGTGATTAACTTATTAATTTGAAGTATGGGATAGTTCTGTTTAACAAAACATGCTCAAGTAATTTATTAGTCAAGGTTTCTCCTTTTTACACTGAAATTCAAGTCCAATCAGTTTGGGTAGCCATTCAGAACACTATTGTTGAATAAAACGTAGTAGCAAATAAACAACAAACACCTATTGGTAAAGGTAACAGTCTTTTCTCCCATTATCATCATTAAAATATTTTTAAAAATCTTTTGCTTTATAATTTGACTTCATGCTTACAAACTTGTAATTTTCATTTGGTGGCATAGACTGTATGGGTTCTATTTTGGGCAGCAAAATTGCAGAGTGCTCAGAGCATTATTTTGAAGGGTTTTTTTTTCTTCCTGTTTTGATCATGTACTTCGGTCTTTCCATAAAATAGTGAAGAAAAATTATTTTCCTTTACAGGAAAATTCAGATTCTGTTGCTTTGACTTCCAAAGACAAGGGAGGATATGATAATTGTTTCTTTAACTTGATTTAGAGTTTGATGGCATATTGAGGTAAAGATTAAGTAGACCAGAGAAAATGGATGCTTTTGCATTAATAGCAGGCAGTCAATCTAAAAACCAACCCAGTGTCCATCATTGAATAGATATATGTCTCCTTCTCTAGCCTCTCTTTCTCACTACATAGTAGGCTTGCATTTTTGAGATACATTTTGTTCATTTATTCCCAGATTTCCTTGTTGTTTGTCTATTCTGTACTTTATTCTTAAAATATGAACATTACTTAGAATTTTCCTATTTAGTGTTCTATCAAGAATATTTCATAAAATGGGTGTTTTAATGAGTCCAATAAATGAAAATTAAGAGTTCTGATGCATATTTTAGACTTTCTGATATTTACCTCTGTCATAAGAAATGTTGTACCTAATGACCAGGAAAATATTTTGGAACCATTGCAATGAGAATATTTTCAGCTTTTCTCATTATGATATAATTAGTATGTGCCACTGTGTGAGAATTTGCTTTAGGGGGAAGCTTGGATTTTTAATTTTTGTTTTAAATGTGATCAGAAAGGTTGTTTCATGATTCAATGTGTTGATGTGTAAATAGTGCTAGTAGCATTCTCTTGGGGAGATACATGTATTTTTATGTGCCTGCATTGTGTATTCATAGTACTGATGATGTCCCAGCCTCTTCAACACATTATTTCATTTATTCCAAATAATAATTATGTGAGGAAGATAGGACAAGTAATTTCCTCCCTTTTTTTTTTTCTGATGAGGAAACTTAGTTTCGGAGAGATTTAATAATTTGCCTAAGGCCACATGGCTATTAAATAGTGAAGCTGTGGCTAGAGCCTAGGTCTTCTGATCTTCAGTCCACCATGCTGAGACTCCCCCCCTTTTTTAAATTAAAGAGGGCAGTCAAAAGAATTGTAAGGCTCAAAGGGTGCCTCTCAAGAGTGATGGAAATATATGAAAATAGATTAGTTTTTGAATGACCCTTTGCAGTCTTATTCTTACATCAGTCTGAGTGATCTGTACTTCGTTACAGTTTTTTAGAAACAAAAATAATTAGAAACAAACAGAGGCAATTTAAACATTACCAGCAGCATTACCTCCTCCCAGCACCATGCTTGCCCATAGACAGAAGTAGGGTTGAAATTGGTTGCTTTTTTCAGTGGTTGCATTCCTTGTGCTGTGAAATAGGACACTGGCAAGAAAGACGTATCTCTCGACATCTTATGCCGCACACGTTAGGCAGTGAGCTGTAGCTCTGGTCAAGGCTGTAAGCCTTGTGGTAAAGGAAAGTCTAGCTTAAGGAATCACTTGGGTGGGTTCTTCCTGGGTTCTAACCAACCCATTGCTGGAGGTCAGGACTGTGTTTTGGTTTCTTTCCCTGGTGGCTGCCAGGTCTTTCCCTAGAGGTGGTGTCTCTCTGCCTCACTTGCCCTACAGAATATGGCCTTTGGCCTCTCCTGTGAGGATGAACAATTATTAGTAGGATAGCACCCATGAAGTTTTCAGAGGTCTTCATTAATGATATAATCACTCAGAAACGTATACCGAATAACTAAGCATGTGAAGTGCAGTTAATTTTCCCTTAATTGTAAACTTTTCCTGCATTTATCCTCTTTTGTTTCCTTTAACTTTTGGGTACTATCCTATGTATAGAGTGGTGGTGGAAGGGAGGAACGCACTATCAAGAAAATAATAGGTGAAGAGATTATTTCCAACTCCCCACACATTGCATTTCTTTAAGTTAGGATAGTCTGGAGTGTAAGGTATTGCCCAATCTGTGGAATTCTGACTCTGAAGTTAGGGAAGGAAGGTATCTAATACTTAGAAAGCAATTCCTGTGCTAGGACCTGCCCTCGGCCTTCTGTGTATCTTACCTTATCCTCACAACAGCCAGGAGAGACCTGTACTTCATCCCTATAACAGGGCCAGAAAGCTTCAGGCTCAAAAGCAACTCCTCCTTCTATCTAACCAAATTTGCTTCAAAGAAACAGTGGTCCTTTGGCTACCTTTTGCTCTCCTCCTTATTTGAATATAGTAACAGTACCCTCCCAGTTAAGCAGGAGTTGTGATAATGTTTACATAGACTATAGAGTAATCTTGTATGTTTTTCCCAACTCAGAATAAGAAATAAAATTAACATATATACAGCAAATATGCTGAGGAAGATAAGGGGCTGAAGTTTGTTTTTTTTTAAGTATAATATAATTGGAAAACGGCTCAAAGTGTTAGCCATCATTGGAGGACACTTGAAGTAGTCCTCCACATTGCAAGTGTTCTTACTATTGTAGAGGCATTAGTAATTATGAAAGAGAGATGCTTTTAAAAGTCATTGTGGCTGAAAATTAAGTGTAAAAAAACACAATGTGTATACAGCATGGGGAGAAGGTCTGTATTCATGCCTTTGGCCCAGATATATTTTTTTACATCCTGAAAAAAGATTCAGGCTTTTTTGTTTAGGACCTAGAATGTTGCACAAAGTTTGGCTTGGTTTCATTTTCATCTGTATATAAAAAAAAATGTGTATGGTCTAGGGAAGGAAAATATGGGATTCTCACAAATTGCTTTTCATAAAATGATTCATCTTACTAACATTGGAAAAGTTTAAATCTTTCTGACATGAAAATGTAAGTGAAAGCAGAGGGAGAAAAAGATCTATATGTTCTTTTGATACAGTACTTAAACATTATATAGTACATTGGTGACTTTTTTAAGTAAACAAGATATAAGATACAATTATACTATCAATGAAATATGAGATTTACAAGAGTTTTGCTTCCAGATATAGAGGTTGTGCTTTTTGATAAAAACAGTCTTATGAACTTTATTATGATTTAAAAAAATGACTTTTCTCTATTAAGAACCTCTTATAGAGCTTAAAATGTTATCAGAGAAGACATTTTTATTATCTTGCCACATCTTCTCTTTACTTTCTCTTCAAAAAGCAGAGTAAAAAATATGTAATTGAATGGTGATTCTGCAGACAAGTTTACCTCAAACCAATTCACAAAATAGAAGATATTTTGAAAAAAGCTCATGTGAGGACAGACTATAACTGTATTATAGGGAGATCTTTTACTTGAGTCCCTCCTGATCGTTGTGATTTTAACAATGCATAATGAAAAATGGATGTTTTTCTTCATTGTATGGGTAAGATTTTGGAGTAAAATATTTGTGCATCTTTGAGAGAGTCACAGATAGATGATTCAACAGTTTAACACTAAAAAAAAAATGGAGTTTATCCTCTTTGAATAGAAGGAAGGAAGGAGGGAAAGAGAGAATGAAAGAAAGATAGTTGGAGAGAGAGAGGGAAGGAAGGGGGCCAGGGAGAGGCGGCCATAGGAGTGTAGGTGACTGAGTGAGCCATGCCACACACACAGAATGCACAGCTCGTGTATTCTGTAATCCTGGAGCACAGGGAAAAGAAAGACTGGTGCTCACTGATAGAGCATAGAAGACAGTAAGTGACTCCAGTAGTGCCAGCAGGACTGAAAATCTTACACAGCTTATTCTTTGACTTTTAAAACTCTAGGAGTATGTGGCTGGCCTGCCCCACAAAAGGTTTTGCATTTCTTTCTATGCGGCCCTGTACTGGCCACTTCCTCCCTCTCTCTCTTCTTTCTCTCTCCCCTCTCTCTCTCTCTCTCTCTCTCTCTCTCTCTCTTTCTCTAATTCTCCTTCCCCTTTGCATTTCTGTGGGGATGACCAGGCAGGGCTGGAAGGTGCCTGGTGTGCAGGCCTGCCTCCAGTGCAGTGCCCCCTTGCTGGCTGAATTGGGGAAGCCAGGGAGGCTTGTGTGCGCTTGCTCAATGTGTTGGAATGTATGGGTTCTGTGGCATACTGGGAAAGTGCAGCAGACACACATGCGTGCACACACACACACACACACACACACTCGTCAGTGGTTGGGGGGTGGTGGTGTTAAGCATTGCTGGCTTTTATGAAGAGTTGAAAGTTTGGGAAAGAATTTCCCAGTGTTGAAAGTTTAGGCTACTTTCCTTTGCCCACCCCCCTACCCTCCAGAGTGCAATTGTATTTATTCTTTGTAAAGGGAAAACATCTTTTTTTTTCCCCCTCAAATACCAGGAGAAGGATAGAAAAAAAATTTGTGGATGCATAATCTGGACTTGCTCCTGGATCTTGCTGTACTCCCCCCACCCCTTAATAGGAATAGTGATGTCTTCAAATCATGGACACTGAATTTGTAAAATAAGCTTTTGAAAACTCTGAGTTGTATCACTGCTAATGGTGATAGAATCAAGAATCAATCTTTAGAAACCAAATTTTAAGCTCAGATATTTTAAAATGTAGGATTTAGTCTCCCTTTTGAGAAATAAAGAATAAAATCCTAGTCAATGAATACTTCTAATTCTTTGCCGCAAATACTTTTTAAAAAATTTTACATTCATTTATTTTTTTTAATTCACAAAAGATTTGAGATAACAAAGGTGCTGTTTATTCAATTATTTAAAATAAGACAGGGATTTAGTTTTATGAAGTAGGTAAGTAAAACTGACATTTTGTTTAAAGGGCTATAAAAGACTGGGAACAGGTGGCTGATTCTAATATAATTCTTTATACATCTTAGGAGATTTGCCAGGGAAGAATTGGTTCATTGATTTTTTTTTTTTTTTTAAGATTTTATTTATTTGACAGAGAGAAACACAGCCAGAGAGGGAACACAAGCAGGGGGAATGAGAGAGGGAGAAGCAGGCTTCCCGATAAGCAGGAAGCCTGATGTGGGACTCGATCCCAGGTCTCTGGGATCGTGACCTGAGCCGAAGGCAGTTGCCTAACCAACTGAGCCACCCAGGCGCCCCTGGTTCATTGATTTTTATATTAATGGTTTGCTGTTCATGTCTGTTTCAATGATTTCAAAACAATAACTTTGATTCTGAAAATTTGTGGCTTTAGTTCACTATTATGGACAAGATGTAATATCTGCCTTAAAAATTTCCAGGCCTTGGGTGCCTGGGTGGCTCAGTTGCTAAGTGTCTGGCTCTTGATTTCAGCTCAGGTCATAATCTCAAGGGTGGGGGGCGTGAGATCAAGCCCCATATCAGGCTCTGTGCTCAGCAGGGAGTCAAGCATGCTTAAAATTCTCTCCCTCTCCTTCTGCCTCTCCCCCTGCTTCTGTGCTCTCTCTCTAAAATAAATAAAATCTTTAAAGCGTATTTCCAGGCCAAAGTCCTATCTTTTCTTCCCCCTTGGTAGTATGTTTAACAGTGTGTTCCACAAAGCCTTAGGATTCTGGGGAGATGCCAAATTCATGGGAAGGAACAAGCGGACATATGCACATGGGAGAGCCTGGCTTCTTCACCACCTTTCAGTTAAAAAACAGCTATATTCATTGCAGTTTTATGTATTGGAGTTCAGTCTAGAATTTGGGTCTGAAAAGGGGTTTGCTGCTTTAAACAACAGTTTGAAAGTTATCTGTCCTATAGTATCTAATTCTGGGCTTTGAATCCATTCCTTGTTCAGGTATTCCAGCAGATCCAAAGCTCTTCCTTGAGGAAAATTTAGACCCTGCCTTTGCTCCTTCTAAATCTACTTCCTGTGGAATGGCCTGTCAATTTCACTTTAGTAAGAAATGTTTGCTTTGCCAACTGCATGCCAGACTAACTAAATCTATGGATTTTTCTATAATCAATAACACAGAATGTTTGCCCTTAGGGGATTTTCTAGGAATCTCCTTGGTCAATGAGTGTACTCCAGTTCGTGGCAGAGCCATTAGAGTCAACTAACTCTGAAGAGTAATGGGTTTGGTGACATAGGACCCACTCATTCATCAACAACACATTTTTGCAGGAGGTCCAAGCACGTTGGCCCTCCTGCCCCTTCTTCAAGCAGAGCATGTCTCCATTTATTTGTTGCATATGGTGAGTTTCCATAAACACAAGGTTGATCTTCAGAATATTTTCAACTAGTTAGAATGGACACCTTGCAAGTCAGAGGGGACATAAACCATTATCTAACACACACTCTGCCATCAGTCCTGCAGGCATAAGTCTTGTTCTAAAACAAGATATTAGGGGCACCAGGGTGGCTCAGTTAGTTAAGTGTCTGCTTTGGGCTCAGGTCATGATCCAGTGTTCTGGGATTGAGCCCTCCATCGGGCTCCCTGCTCTGTGAGGAGCCTGCTTCTCCCTTTGCCTCCCTCTCTTTCTCTGTGTCTCATGAATAAATAAAAAAAATCTTAAAACAGGGCATTACTTCAAACTATATGTTATTCTCTCAGTGATTTCTTAACCTGTGGTCAAGGACTCTTGGGGGCAGAACCTAAAGTCCTTGGACTTTGCCTTCTGTGTTATTTAAAGAGTCTCCTGGATGGTTTTCATGCCCAGAGAGAGGAGCCCCCCCGCCCCCGCCCCCGAGCTCTGCTCTGTGCCCTGTGCTCCATTGCTTCAGCTTCCTGAAGACTGGGCTTTGAAGATTGCTGATTTCATATCATACATCCAAGTTTCGTAATAAGACTGTTAAAAGAAACCACCATATATTTACAAGGGTCCACACTCAAATACCTACAGATGATTTAAGTGGTGGCAAGGGGGGGCTTTTGTGATGTAGAGGTGGCTCTTAAGTCAGCCAGCTGCTACCATGTGGAAATGTAAGGCTAGGCCAGTGTTCTCAAATCTGATTTTTCAGAAGTTAGAAGTCAGAGTTCTTATGTTAAATATTGACAACAATTCAAAAATTTTTGTAGAGACTGTGAGGGTCAAAGAAAATAACTTGTGGATTGAATCTGGCCCATGGGTTACTGGTTTGCAGTCTCTGACACATGAAAATTCTGCAGCTTCTATAAAATATTGTTGAAGACTCTTTCCATTATGTCTAGTATCGCCTACCCTAAGGCTTGTCTATGAGTGAGAGGGGAAAGTCCTTCTCTTGATAAACTGGATAAACTCGTATGTCTCTTATCTAATGATGATGATAGCTGTTTGGAAGCTCAAAATTAAAATTATGTCTCCGTTGCAGCAGCCATCCTTGGTCTAGTTTCTTGGTATAATTATTTTCTTTATTATAAAGTACCTTATACTTTTAATTTTATATAATTATTATGTTTCTATTATATGAAACCATCTGAAATCCTTTTCTAAATTTAGAATGTACATATGCAGAGTATGTGACAATCTTATAATTTTATGTATGTGCTATTAAATTTTACATGTTCGTGAGAAAAAAACAAGCCCTATTTTCATGTAATTGGAGGAACATAGTTCCTTATCAGTCTCAATTATTATACCTTTTCCAATTAAAACTGGGCCAGCTATAAATGAGGTTTTAAACGTTCTCTAAGAAAATATGATTCTCATATGTCTAGCAAACATTTTTTTAAATAAGAGCTTGAGTTTTGCCTGTAAATCAACATCTGATATAAGGAAGGTGATTTTAAAAGCATAGTGTGTATTTGACAGGAAAATTCAGTGGTGAAAAGTAGTGCTTTTAAATATTTTGAAAAGTGTTTTGGTTACTGTTGCACTTATATTTAAGTTGAAGAAATTGAAAGCCATATGGATTCACTCTGCTTCTGGGTCCTGCATGCAGTAAATACTCATTAAGGCCAAATTAAGTGGAAACTGCCAGTTACCTAAGGGACGTTTACAAACAAACAAACAAAACAAAACACACAAACAAAAACAAAAGCAAACAAAAATAACACAAAACCCAAGAAAACTGAAAAACAAAAACCTGGTAGGATAGTTGGATTAGCATTTTAAAAATGTATCATTTTGTTCTAAAGCTTACATGAAATGAAACAGCTCATTAGGAATCACTATAATGGTGAGGTAAAGTACATGTCTTGAAGAACGTAAATTAGATCATCTGTGGTAAGACATAATAGAGTGGCATATAGGAGTCTGAGAATTCAGGATTTCATTTGGTTTTCCTCATTTTTGAAGGATCTAATGGTCATTAGTTCCATAAAGATAGCTAACTCTGTTTTTTGGACTGATCTTTTGAACTTTATAGTTTTGAAGTTTCATGAGATCTTGCTCTTGTCTTGTTTTTTATTCCCACTGGTGCACACTGAATGCCTTGAAAAGTGAAATTAGCTGCTCATTAAATATTTTTCAATTTTTAAAAATTAGAGCTATAATAAGGGATCCTTAATCATTTGCTTTTATTTCTTTTCCTTGTCTTTATTTTCAAACTGAGGGTGGAGAGAAATAATAATTCAAAGATTTTACTCTTTTGTGAATGGGTTTTGCAGACTCTATACTGAATCTTTGGCCTAAGTGAAATGAAACCTTCATGGGCATTTTAGGTACAAAGGCCCTTTAAAACATGAGGTGTGCTGAAAAGAGCAGTTGCACAGGGCCACAACATGAGTTTTGGAAAACAGCTTTACATTTGGTGGAACCAGAATACATTTTTCAAATCAGACTTAAAAAAAGGGGGGGTGGGGTGGGTTAATCTTTGTATTACCAGATTCAGTGTGATTACTCAAAAATATAATTTTCTCTGTAGAAATTTCTTTTTTTAACTCAAATTACATTAAAAATCTGCAAGGAATCACAGAAGAAACACACACACACACACGGCTATCCTATTGCAAGGTAGTAGGTGGATACAAGGAGCAAGTTAAGGTGTGTTTTTATGTAGTAAATCAAAGATGATCAGTTTACACAGACAGCATCTGAAATTGTTGTGAGAAAATAGATAAGTGCAAAAATGACAGAATTTACCAATGGGTGAGATAATTCATACCCAAGGAGATGACTGATCTTGAAATAAATGTTAATTGCAAAACAAGATGCTGTCACATGCTCTGTATTAGTAATCTATTGCTGCATAAAATTATCCCAAAATGGGGGCACCTGGGTGGCTCAGTCAGTTAAACATCTGACTCTTGATCTCAGCTCAGGTCTTGATCTCAGTTTGTGACTTCAAGCCCCCCAGCATGGAGCCTGCCTAAAACAAAACAAAACAAATTACCCCCAAAACTTAGCAATTTAGGGCAGCGAACGTCCATGATCTTTCACATTTTCTGAGGGTCAGGAATATAGCAGCAGTTGAGCTGGGTTGTTCTAACTCAGCATCTTTCATGATGGTTGCAGTCAAGGAGATCTGCTATGGAGCTCACTCATCTAGTGGTAGAAAGGCCTCCTTTCTCTGTGGCTGTGGCTAGAACTTTCAGGCCTTCAACAACAGCCTCTCCATAGGTCTGCTCCCGTATGGTTGCCGGCTCCCTGGAGTGAATAATCCAAGAGAGGTGACACCACAGTGCTTTGCACCACCTAGTCTGTGACTTGTGTATCATCACTTCTGCCTTATTTTAAGTGTGTGAGACAGGAGACACTAGTCAAGCCTGCACTCAGTGGGAAAGGGTCACTTGAGAAGTGAATACCTAGAGGTGGAGATCCTTGGGGTACCTAAGATTTAACTAAGTCAATCAGGAAAAGTCAACAAATCAAAAATTTGTTGGTCGATCTGGGGTTTGTACTAAGGAGAATCTGCCCTTTTTTTATTATTGGTACTTAGCCCCTTTTGGAGTAAAACGAATTCCTTATAAAACACCAGTAATAACAATTATGGATTGCTGAATCCTTTTATAATCCTTACTTAATTTTTTAGAACCCCTTCTAGGGTGAGGAAGGCACTGCTTTCCTTATTTCAGAGATTGGGGAACTGAGGCCCAGGTTTTCAGACTGCTTAGACAAGCCACATATTCAGCCTTCAACCCCAAAGTATCTCCCTCCACCACCCCCCCTTTTTATTCTCCTTCTCTTCTTTCCTCTAAAAAATGATTGTAGTTACTTTTTCTTTTATAAAACAATGTAATTTTTCCCTTTCAACCTTATCTGAAAGAGCTGATTTTTTAAAATGCATAATTGAAAAGTTTAACACTGTTCTTGTAGTATCAATAAAGATGTTAGCCACTTTTCTGCCAGCAGTAAGAGCCCTTTTTGCTATTTCTGTAACTGGGTGAGGTCTGATTTTTCCAAAATTGTGCCACGCTGTGGTTAGCCATGGTCTACAAGAGGAAAATGGATTTACCCTTCTTTAAAAATCATTGGTTTTCTAAGAAATATGCTATTTACTATACCAAATCTGAATAAATCTTTCTGGGACAAAATGCAGTGGTCACTTTGATATCAGATGAGGCCAGTTCTCTTCTCCACTAAAAATGCAAAACATTGGGGGAAGAGGGTCCTGGGTGGCTTAGTCATTAAGCATCAGCCTTCAGCTCAGGTCATGATCCCAGGGTCTCCACTTCCGCCTCCCTGCTCAGTGGGGAGCCTGCTTCTTCCTGCTTCTCCTACTGTCCTCTATATTACCCCTTATGCAGCACAAGTAAGTGAAACCATGTGATACTTGGCTTTCTCTACTTGGCTTATTTCACTCAGCATAATCTCTTCCAATCTAGTCCATGTTGCTTCTTTAAATTTTTGCTGAATCTCAGTGCTTACTTTACTTACATTACATATGCCCCTAACCCATTTAACCTTTTCTCTCAAAGGTCCTAATAAGATAATAGTGTGAGTAAGGAGTTATTTTGGTTCTTTTCTTTTGAATGTGTATAGACTGAGGCTTATAGAGTGTTAGGTTCCTTTAGGAATGACTGCTCTCTAGGAAAGATAGATACTTTTTATATTGTCTAAGAAAAACCACTTGGCGTAAATACTGATTTTTTAAAAAAATATTTTTATTTACTTGTTTGAGAAAGAGCACGGTGGGGTGAGGTGTAGAGGGAGAAGCTGACTCCCTGCTGAGCAGGGAGCCTGATGCGGTGCTTGATCCTAGGACCCCAGGATCTGAGCCGAAGGCAAACTCTTAACTGAGCCACCCAGGCACCTCCTGAATTTTTTATACCCTGTATATTCTAGTTAAACAGAGTATATCCTGAGTTATCCTTTTTGGGAGAGGGTTGTCCTTGAGTGGGTTCTCAACCTCTCCATGGTTTAAAATCTTGGTGTATTTTTTCAAAAAGCAGTCAAATGATGACATTAAAAACCTTTTTTTTCTTCAGAGATTTTAGAGAGAATGCCCCATCTGCCTTCAGGGGAAGGACCAAGTTTAAGATTTATTTTGGATTTTTGTCGTCTTCAAGTGTTAGGAGATTAAAGGTGAGCGTGAACAATTCCAGGAGCTTAGAGGACCAATGTGATATGTGATTCTACATGTTTTTTATTATTGTTGTTTTTGTAATATTTTGACCGCCTATAAATATTCACCCAAAGAAACACATTTTTTCTTAGTCTTCCTTAGTCACTGTCTTGTTAGAAAACTAGCCTGGGGAAAAAGGAGGAGGGTAAAAATCAGAAGCCATCTAATGGGCTGAACTGCCACAGGTGACCTGCCAAGATCTCATATAATCTCATTTATTCCTCCTCAAGTTGCCCCTCCCATTGATTTGCTTTTCAAGTTTAGAAAAGCAGTATTTGGGGGGTGGAAGAGAACACTTCCTGCTTGGCTACCTGACAGAGCCTGTTTCCCAGGCCTCCTCCCAGAGCCACACAGGTGTCTCTACCTACACAACACTTCAGTGCAGGAGCTGTCCTCAGAGTTCTGGTTAGGGCACCGCTCCTCTGTGTGCCTCTAGATGTGTGTCATGGCTCTCCTGAAGGGTTGCATGTTCTTTGGAAACTTACATGTTTCCTGGTTTTTCAGAAGTGCTTCTGGGCTAGTGTAATTGATGTGTGAACTCAGACATTCTCTCTCGTGTCTAACAGCCTAGGGACCACATAATGTACAGTGAAAGTGTAGTGAAGTTTTTCATCATCAAATACATCGGATCCTCTCTGAAAACACACGCAGCATCAATTTCTTTGAATCTGGTTGGTGCTGTTCAATTCTTGACCTGAGGTTATGGTTAGAATTAAATACATTGAGGCTTTATTGATGCAGGTTAGGGGAAGATCAATGATAATTCGTCAGATGTCTGAACGGGCAGATTTTTAAAAAATGTATGTTACTTTCAATTAAGTACTGCAACCTCAGTAAACAAAATGTTAAAGAGCAGTCCAGACCTTTTCATTGAATAGAAAAATGATTTATATTCATCATATCAGTTATATGTAAATACTTCTGAAATGTGTTTAAATAGCTTATTCTCTTGAGTAGTTTAAATTTCACTCTTTTGATCTTGTTTATATTGATTCCTTGGTTGAATTAGCCACCCTTTCCCTCTTTTTAAAGAAATGGTGGAATAAATTATACTTCTGTGCTATTACAGTTAGAATTAATGGCATTTCACTATTCAGTGGGCTACAATATGATCTCAGTTCTTTATAGGTTTCCAATGCCCTTAAGATGCAAATAATTTAATGTCTAAGTATCAAACTCTTCTAGAAGAATTTAGGATGATGCCTTTGTAATTTTCACATGACAGGAAGTGGCTAAAAAGTCATACATTCAAGAGAGAGTTCAACTTAAATCATGGCAATCCCTTATTACTTAATTGACAGAAGTGAAGGCAATTTTGATCAGAAAAATTATAGCTTACTAAAATGGAAGTACCTCTTTATTCAGTACTTTTATTTGGGAAATATTCACCAAGAGTCTAATAAACCAATTGTACTTTAATTTGGGGACTGTTTTAATATTTGATTATTTGACATTTGATTCTATACTACTCCTTAAAGGTAAATTATATATATGTTTTAGTTTTGAAGGAAATATGGTAACTTACAAGTTTAAGCCTAGCTAACTACATTTTTCAGAGAGAGGATGATACCAAGTAGAAGAGGCTGCCTGGGGGTCATGTTCTCCCAGGACGTATGGAGCCCGCAGTCTCCTAAGCCCTACCACATCAGCACACCAAAGGGTACGTTCAGCGTTTAGCTTCTACATTTATTTCAATTCTTCTAGCAATAAAAAAGTGTTTGTGGGTGTGTTCATCTTGACAAAAGCTTTTCCTTCTGGCTCTTTTCTCTGTCAGGGGTCTTTAGAAACCTAAGCTTTGTTGATAGTACCTCTCAGTCTGGCTGGTGGGTAAGAGGGATTCTGTGCCTACTTGGTGATACTACATTTTGAAATACACTGCCTACCAGCCCTCAATACCGCAGGTGAGTGTCAAATTATGTCCCAATAGTTTAAAACATGTTTTTGAGACTCAGTAAGGAATTCAAGTTATTTCAGTTTGGAAGAGCATTACTTGACCACCTACTATGTGTTTAGCCAGAGTGCAGGGCACAGAATGTAGGACACAGAAGAAGCCAGCCCTCAGTCTTCACATTAATGAGCTAGGCTCTAAAGAGTCTTCTCTTATTCTTTCCAAATTCACAGAAGCAAACCGTGAGGAAACTGCTGCTTTTCGCCCTTAATATCCCCATATCAGCTTAATGTGTTGCCGTATTTCTGATTAGTCAGGAATACTTTTCAAATGTCTATGGTGTGCTAAGCTTGGAAGGGAGCAAGACTCTCAACCTGAAATTGAACCCCAGACCCTCTCCCCTGTGCCTGAGTACACCCCTGAGGTACACTAGGTTTATCTTCCACATTACATTTTTTTTTAAGATTTATTTATTTCAGAGAGAGAGAGAAAGAGAGAGAGAGGGAGAGCATACAAGGGGGAGAGGGGCCGACAGAGAGGGAGAGAGAATCTCAAGCAGACTCTCCATTGAGAGTGGAGCCTGATGCGGCGCTCAGTTCCATGACCTGTGAGATCATGACCTGAGCCAAAATCATGAGTCGGGGGCTTAACCAACCAAGCCACCCAGGTGCCCTCCATGTTACATTTTTTTCATCACTTACTCCCAGGTATTCAGCCATACTTAAAGTGTGAGGCTTTGGGCTAATTGTAAGAAGTACAAAAGTAGATAAATCATAGGCCTGCCTTCA
Organism: Spilogale gracilis; assembly: GCA_004023965.1. Classification (NCBI taxonomy): domain Eukaryota; kingdom Metazoa; phylum Chordata; class Mammalia; order Carnivora; family Mephitidae; genus Spilogale; species Spilogale gracilis. Next base: position 45,695 of record PITA01011495.1, on the reverse strand, counting down.
GCCTCGAAATAAAATTAGCCTGTAGTTCCTGATCACACCTAGCAGCCTGGGGACAAGGTCCAGATGCACCCTCATGGGGCAGGGAGCACACTCACTGGTGGTGTAAACATTGTTGTGGGCTGGCAAACTGGCAACCGGGTGATTCCCTTGAAGATCTAGCTGTAAAGTCCCCTCCTGTGTAAAGCTCCCCCAGCTCCTTCTGAAATGTTCCTGCTCAGGTTTTCTCTATTCCCTCAGCTGTCACTGTTTGACTGGAGAATTATCTGTGTGCAGAGCAGGCTGGTCTGATAGTCTGTTCACTGCTCTAGGAAGGAAATAGTGACTTACTCATGGTGTGTGCTCCACCATCACATGGGTGGTGCTCGCCAATGGAAGTAAATTGTGTCTGATTTTATCCTGGTTTAACTTTAGTAACTAAAATTCTCAGGGGATGGTACATTCTGATAAACTAAGTAATTGATGGTTAAGCAGAAAATCCTTTCTTTGGCCTGCACTGTTGAAAACCTTTCTAAAATTTTAGATCTCACCTTATCGAGGAGAGATCTAATATTGAAGCGATTCTCAGTGTAGCCTTTTGACCACCAGCACCACCTAGGAAGTTGTTAGAAATGCAGATTTTTACACCATAGCCCAGGCCTCCTGAAACAGAAATTCCTAGGTGGTTTCAAAAGTCTGTGTTTTAACAAGGCCTTTAGGTAATTATTATACACTAAGTTTAAGAGCCACTGGTATAGGTCATTGTTGTGAACCCTGGATTCATACTATAACACTTGAAGAGCTTTTTAAAAAGGTAGCCCCTGAGCCCACTTCCAGGTCTGATTCATTTGGTCCAGGGGAGGCCTAACATAGCTAGCTTTTAAGTGCCTGCAGGTGATACTGATATGTAGCCAGAGTTGAGAATCAGTGATGTAGGGAGTGAAATTATTCCACATTATCATCTGTATCTCCCTTAATAAATCCACGGGCACCTGGCTGGCTCAGTTGGAAGAGCATGTGAATCTTGATCTTGGGGTTGTGAGTTTGAATCCCACATTGGGTACAGAAATTACTAAGGAATAATTATCAATTTTTAAAAATCCAAAATAATGCCTCTTTCTCCTAAAGAAAAATTTACAGTTGTGTTTTGCTACATCAGGGTTTCATTGAGCCAGCAGTATGCACTTTTCATGGCATTGTATTAATAAAAAAGCAGGTGTTTTAAAGCCAGTGGTATTTTCCCACAGGAACAATGCCATATTTGGGTGTTAACTTCCTGATCGAGGCTTTGGCATCAAATAAATCATAGATGGGACCAATAACAAGTCATAAAATCAACGATACAATACTTATAAACCTCTGTGGTCATTTAAAATCATAAAATTATGCTCCAAGTCCAATAAAATCGTCATAAATATGGTGTGCAACCTAGATCACCCCAGATGTTTCAGTGCTGTAGAAAAATGCATGTGGAAATAGGAAACACAGTTTTCTGAATCTAGTGTCTAATAACTATTTATTAACACTATTTGTATACACTCTTAGAATTTGGAGGGGAGAGACTGACATTGTCTAGGTCTCTAAAAATGCCCAAGGATGTCTTGAGTGGATGCCTTTTCTCCCAGTAGACTGACCAGGAGTAAGCTTGGAGGTGGATAAAAATACAGGGACTTAATCATTGTCTGCTGCTGTTGGAGGTGGGTAATGTGGGTGTTTCTATCCCTGGAAAGCTCTTTTTTAGTGAAAGGACTAATCTGAGATCTGTCCTCTTGGCCTTACTTAGAACTTCAAAATTCTGCCTATCAGCAGAAATAAAGGTAAGAGAATAAATGATGTGATCAATACACTTCACACTTGACTGAAAAACCATAAATTAATGTTTAAATCATTAGGGCCTGCTTTTTGAGGGAGGAACCTCAGATGTTGCCTTTGGGATGGCCCAGTAGGGCATAGACTTGTGAGAGATGGGCAAACTGTGTGGTGGAAGGAGCTCTGGATGTGGGGCCAGTCTAATCTGGCTGTGCTCCTACCTACCTGCGTGGCTCTTGATAGGACACTTCTCTGAGCTTCCTCTGCTTTCCTATAATGTGAACATGAACACACCCTATTCCCCAAATTGTCAGTACTAAATCGGTTAACATAGATAATTGTACCCAGCAAGGGAAGCTTTCCATGAAGGTTACTTTAAGAAGGTGAAATAGTGATTGGGGAAACAGACATGAGGAAGTCTATCTGTATCTTGCCCCTCTTGACCACCTGCTTCATGGTAGGTACTCAAGCAAATAGAGTTCTGGGAAGCTGGGGAAAGTATAGTGCAAATCCTTCCTGAGAAAGACAGTAACATCCATGGGTCATTAGGAAAGGCCCAGGAGTGGCTGGGGTTTGGGGTGTGTTGTTGTCTCAGTTGTAGCCAGGTCTGCTTTTTGTTTCTCAATGACTTGTCGGTTAGGGACCTTGGTGACTGTATGTTGCTCAGTAACTGAAGTGTTGTTTGGACCAAAGTATTGTTTCAGACTTTTCCTGGCAGGTATTCCCTGTTGATACTGAGCTCAGTGGTATGCATTGATATCAACTACTATATCAACTACTATAATCACAAGTTCCCAGTGACTAGAGTATACAGAACTACACTCTAGAAAATTCTAAGACAATTATCAAATAAATGTGCTGCTATGGAAGATTATTGTCTATTATATTAAATAAGTCTCAGTAATTTTACAAAATCCATCTCCATGATTTTCTTTTTTTTCCCCCTCTAGTTCAGGGGTTCTCCTTGCCATTGAAATTTGTTTTTCAAGAATACACTAAGTTCTTTAACTAGAAACAGTTCTTTAAACTTTAATGTGATTGGTTATTCAAACAGAAGTAAAGGAAAGTAAAAATGGTGAAAGAACATAGTAATTCTCTAAGTTTTTCCATAGATTCCTAGAACCCACAGAATCTATAGACATTAGGGATTGTCTAGCCTACTCTCCTCCCACTGTCTCCTTCATGCTCAGAGAGGTCAACAGTGTTATATTGGACGTTAATACAAAGTCCTCCTCCTCACTATCATAGCTATGCTTTTACTTCCACCTAACACAACCTCTAAAAGAGATCTCACAAAATTTGTTTTTAAGTTAAGCTAACTAAGTTTAGGAACACAACATTCAGTATTTTTCTTTTCTTTTCTTTTCTTTTCTTTTAAGAATTTACCCACCAAAATGATTTAGTTTCTTCTGTTTCCCTTGAGACACATTTCAAAATAGCTCTGCTATACCATATGATCCAGCAATTCCAGTTCTGAGTATGTACCCAAAATAAAAGCAAGAACTCGAACAGAGATTTGCACACCTATCTGAGTAGCAGCATTATTCACAATAGCCAAAATAAGAGAGCAGCGTAAATGTCCATTGACAGATGAAATGAATACATGCAGTGGAACATTTTTCAGCCTTAAAGAGGAAGGAAATCTTGACACATGCTATAACATAATTGAACCTTGAGAAAATTATGCTAAGTGAAATAAGCCAGACACAAAAAGTCAAATACTATATGATTCCACTTACTGTGAGGCACCTAGAGTATTCATGTTCATGGAGACATAAAATAGAATGGTAGTTGCCAGGGGCTGAGGGTAAGGGAAGAACGAAGAGTTACTGTTTAATAGCTACAGAGTTTCAGTGAAGAAGAAGAAAAAGTCCTGGAGATGGATGGTGGTGATGGATGCCCAGCAGTGCAACTGTATTTAATACTGCCCAACTGTATACTTAAAAATGGTTTACAGGGCTCCTGGCTGGCTCAGTGGAAAGCTCTGCTTGATCATGGGGTCTTGAGTTTGAGTCCCACGTGGAGTGTCAAGATTACTTAAAACCTTTTAAAAAATGGTTTAAATGATAAATTTTCTGATTATATATATATGTATGAGATATCTTCACAGTAAAAAACTGTTGGGAGAAAAAGAGGTGATCTTCCAAATAAAGTCCAGACTTTGAAAGGCTTTAGAAAACAAAACAAAACAAAACCTGAAAGAAGGGAACTGGCTGAATGAAATGGTAAAGTCTGGTGGAAGGAATGCTGGCCTGGGCTCTAATTCTGCCATTAACCAGCTCTGTGCCCTACCCATCTGGCCATTAGTTTTGTCATCAGTAAAGTGAGCATGTAGGCTGGTTCACATCCAGCCTTTCTGCCTGCTCTAGAATTCTGGGAGTTCACAAATCCTTTGCAAAGAAATACTTTCTCGGGAACAACTGCCTCTGTGATGATAAGGAGCCAGGAGCACCTGCAATTCGAGGGCAGCCCAGTTCTCTAGAACTTGTTCTGACCAGCCCTTGACTCAGGCGCATTTGAAAATAGAGTAACCATCTTATTTTATTTTATTTTTAAGATTCTATTTATTTATTTGAGAGAAAGCGTGAACATGAGCAGGGGAGAGAGGGAGGAGGCTCCCTACTGAGCAGGGACCGCCCCCCCCCCCCCCCGACATGGGATTCCATCCCAGAACCCTGGGATCCTGACCTGATCACGACTGAGCCTCCCAGGTGCCCCAAAAGTGGAGTAATCCTTTTAACCTGTCCATCTCACCTCACTGCTCTGGAGGCAGGAGCAGACCTCCAGAGTGGTTGGATTCCAGAGCTGTATTTTAGTGTCCTGTACCTGTTTTGACACCAGGCCCAGAGACAGGGACTGTTTCTCTCATTGTTTTTGACAGAGTGATTGTGGCATCAAAAATCAGTTTCTGCCTTCAAGGATGGGGGCTGTTTATCCTGAATTGTCTTTATTTTCACTAATCTATGGAAAAAGTTCTCTCTTACCTGGGCTAGTACATCAGTCACGTAAAATGTGTTTCTTTTGGCTTTGGAGCATGTAGTTTTGTACGAAGTTAATCCTTCCCCTTAGGTTTGCTGTAGGCTCATGTAAGCAGAGCTTTGCTTTTTAAGCACACACCGGCTGAGTAACAGGCTTCAGCTTACCCTTAGCACACTGTGAGTGCCATGTGTGGGCAGCATTGTGTATGCTGTGTGAGAGGAGGTACAGACAGCCTGGCATGTAAAATAGAGGCCATTGACTGGGATGGTTGCTTCTATGGATTATCTCCCTTCACTCAATAGCCCTGTGAGGCATGGTGGCAACTTTATTCCTCAGAAGAGAAGATTGAGAGGTTCAGGGAGACTACTGTTCTCCCAAGGCCACTAGCAAGAAAGGTGATGGACCTTAGACCTGCACTTATATCTGTCTGACTTCAAAGCTTGTATAGTCTTTGTGCTATACCACACTTCATAATATAGATAGACATATAACTGTACTACTTTATAATGTAGAACTGTAAGATTGTCTCTAAGAAGGCAGTAATAGAACTACTAGCTAGTTCCATTTGTGATTTTTCTCCCCATAAAGCAGAGCTCTAAACAATTTGTGACCAGTGAGCCATGTTTGTGATAGCTATAACCAAAAAGTATAACAATTCTTCCATGCTCTTGTATCTTAGGACAGTAGAATACCTGAACTGGGGTAGAGGAGGAAGTGCTGTAGGCTGCAGGGGAAGGTCTCAGGTGGTTCAGGGTCTGTAGGCTGCAGGGGAAGTTCTCAGGTGGTTCAGAGCTATCCCAGAAGTCTAATGCTGCTAGTTCTTCATAGGTCTATTTGTGGTGTCTTTTAGGAATGCTTATGGTGTGACCAGATACTCTCCTCATTTTGTTTGCACCTGTGTATTTCTAAGTGGCTCTTACTCCATCTATTTTTAACTTCTCTAAGTCTGTACTTTATTATAGGATAGTACTTATAATTTATCTTCCTTCCTATTCCACTCACTAGTCATTCATCTAGACTCCAGTAAGTAAAGATGAGAAATAGAAAGACTGCTACTTGATGTGACTAGTTGATGGTGTGTTCCCTTTGTGTGCCCCTTCTCCCCTCCCCCCAATATTTTTCCAAAGGCTAATGTGGTATCTGACACATAATTTGTGTTCCATGGGTTAATTTGATGAATAGATGAAGGAGCTTGCAGTTTATAGAGAACCACTGTGTAGGTCTTTGATAACATCTATGTTGAATGAATATATGTGCAGTTTATTCTAACTGCTCATACTGAGGGGGGTAAGTAAAATTAGTAAGACTTTTATTCTATATATCTGCTGTCTTTGGAAGGGTCATAATTTGATGGTGTTTGGTGATTGAAACCAATAAAGTAATGATCTGTTGTTTGTTTTTCTTTTTAAAGATTTTATTTATTTATTTGACAGAGAGATCATAAGTAAGAAGAAAGGCAGGCAGAGAGAGCGGAGGAAGCAGGCTCCCTGCTGAGCATAGAGCCTGATGCGATGCGCACCTCAATCCCAGGACCCTGAGATCATGACCTGAGCCGGAGGCAGAGGTTTTAACCCACTGAGCCACCCAGGCGCCCAGTAACAGTCTGTTTTTAACAGTATTTGCTATAATTTGATGACTGTCTATGATCATGCATTCAAGCCGATAGCCATAGTAGTTATATCTTTACTATTCCACTAAAGTGGAATTCGGTACGCAACTCAAGGTGCATCTGGGTTTAATTTAAAAATTAAAGGTGTAGCAACTCCTGTCTCCAAATACTCAAATGATCCATGTCATATGTAAGAATATCACATCCACCCCCATCTTTCCTTCTTCTATTTTCCCAGCCTAGGAGACCCCCACTGTCAGAGGTTCCCTTTATGTCTTTTCTTCCACTTCTGCCTGAGCAATGCTCCAGAAAGAGAAGAGAAGAGAAATTAAGAATGGGGGGACCTGTTCCTAGAACTATATAGCTTCCCTGTTAGAATTTTTTAGAACATCTATCTCTGTAGAAATGATATTTTGAAAATAATTGGTTATATGATACTATAACCTCATAATGGCTAGTTAAGATACTTAGGTGCATTTAAAAATCACTATTCTATTAAGTTTTCCATGGTGTTCTGTCCTTTTTCCCACTTTTATCATCCTACCTAGGATGAATCCCTCCTGGTGAGCTGCTGGGTCGTGCGAGACCTGGGCCTCCAGCTGATGTCAGCTCACTCTGACACTCACCTTGGGGTACACCTGGATCTGTGTGTCAGTAGCCACCAGTCTGGGGCCTGGCACAGAGCACATCCTAGCCAGTTCTCAATTAGGTTAGGTTGACTTTAAGGAAGAGAAATGTTACATTCTCTATTTCCATCCTCAGTGGTTTCTCAAGAACTTTCTTATTAGAACTCATCAGCCTGGGAAGTAGGACATGCCATTGGATTTACTCATTGACCCCTTTATTTACTTACTCACCAAACATTTATTGATCGCCTACAACATGCCAGGCACTACCAGGCTCTAAAAGCATAGCAGTGGTCCAGTACTGTTCCATCGCCTGCTCTCTTGGAGCTTATAGTCTGGTGGGGAAAAAAGACCATCATCAGGAAGGTCCTCACTGGGTCAGGTGGAACTGTTTATAGAAATACATAGACTGCTATTTTAGAAATACACAGATGGGCTTTGAATTAGCCCATGTGACTGATAGCAAAATCTCTTTTCTTAAATATTAGTGATGAAAAAGTGACTTTTACAATTATTCAGAATTGTCCTTAAGAGTAAACTAATGAAAGCTATGTGGGTGGTTTGTTTTTACACAGTGTTTGATTAGGGTAATTCTTGTTTACTTTTTTAAAAAATAAAGTCTTAAAGTAGTAATCTGAGATATTAATAAACTTTTCCAAATATTCGCTAACAAATTATTAATTTTCTGAGTTTTCTATTAAGGTAAGTGATCAGTTTTTTTTGTGCCTGGTAACTGATTCAGTTGCATATTGTTTCTACACATAGTTCACAAATCTTAGGTAAAACTGAATAGATTTCATGGTGAATAGCTTCATCAGTTCCATATGGGTGAAAACAGAAAATCCTGAAAGATGAAGTTAAGAAAAGCATAATACAAAGCCAGAAAGATAAAGGGTAAGTAGGCTAGTGGCCGGGTTGGAAGAAAATGAAATTTATTCTTGATACTCTTTCTGTGATGCAAGATTTCTTTTAGTAGATTAGTATAATTTACACGAGCTGAGAAGATTACACTCTTAACAGTTCCTGTAAAACTCTTTATTATATACAGCCAGAAGCCCAATCACTTCTTCACACTTGTTTCTGTGAGCAAATACTCTACAATGTAGAGGGGCTTTCAAAATAAACATAATTCTGTGCGGGGGGGTTTGGGGGAGCTTCTGAGAACAAATATGGATAAACAGTACCTCATGTCAGATCTGCCTGTGTAAGGGATTCAAGCATGCCTGCTAGCAAAGAGGTTTAACCTAGTTTCTCAGGTAAAAACTTGAGGTGGAAGAAGGATGAGGAACCATCCAGGGTGAGCTGAGGAGGTGTTACCTTTAGCCTACTTTCTCTGGGATGATGCACTTTATCCTCAGGTCAGTCAGCCTCTTCCGCCCATGTGTTAAGATTCTTGGTTGTGAGGCACCTGAGTGGCTCAGTCAGTTAATCCTCCTGCTCAGGTCATGATCCCAAGGTCCTGGGATCGAACCCTGCATTGGGCTACCCGGGGGAGCATGCTTTTCCCTCTCCCTCTGCTGCTCTCCCTGCATGTGCTCTCTTCTTCTCAAATAAATAAAACCAAAGAGAGAGAGAGAGAGAGAGAGAGACAGAGAGAGAGAGAGAGGGAGGGAGGGAGGGAGGGAGGGGAGAGAAAGGAAAGGAGGAAGGGGAAAGGAAAGGAAAAGAAAAAAAGAAAATAAAGATTATTTTTGGTCGCAAATAACAGAAACTCACTTTGTCTAGCTTAAGCAAAAGGGGGATTATTTATTTATTTATTTATTTTTTGCTTAACCACCCAACAGAATAAGCTAGGATGAAAAGTTGGGTTCAAGGACTTTCAGAACAAGGGTCTTGAACACAGCTGTATATCTCTGTTTGGCTCCTTTCCTCTTTCTTGCCACCTTTTGTCTCTATCTCATGTAGTTTCATTTTTTTCCACACCTCAGATGGGCTTTCTTTCCATGGAAGGTGGTACCAATGAATGTGCTAACCTGTAGATGTCTTTAAAGCCTGTGATCCAGGAGAAACCGCTTAAGTTCCCTTCAGTTTAAGTTTGAAAAAATCACAGGGAAGAATTCTGATTGACCTAGCCTAGGTCCTGTGCCTGTGACAGTTTGTAGAGCCAAAGGGATAAGGTAGATGACAGGCTTTGCTTGTGTCCCATGCCCAGGGAAGTCATACATATTGCCATGAGGGAATTTTTACAAACAGCTTGAACTATTTCTTGTGTTTTTTTGGTACATATGGGGCCCAGTTCAAACAACTAGTTAAGATTCTTTCTCTAATTCACTGAAAATCATTTAAAGTCTTTTGTTGTTGTCGTTTATGTCAGGTTATGGACTTTCCACCCACCTAACCTGTAGGCTCCTCTTTGATTTGGCTCTGTTTTCATAAGAGCACAGAATAGCAACCTGTGCTGTAATGTGTTCTTGAGAATGGTTGTTGATTGACTAAATGAATCCACTGGAGTAAGTATATTGAGGCATAGAATCATCAAATTCAAGTGGTGAAAGAGATCTCAGATTCCCTCTGCCTTTAAAAGTTTCACATTTCTTAGGGGGTCCCCAAAACACAAAGGACCTGGAAATAAAAGAGGTTGAGGACTTGCAAATGTTCCAACAGATTCTGGGAATAGAGGATAGTGACATGAAACATAAGGAAGGCTTGACCTAAAGAAAAATCTTGACAGGCCAGCTAAGGATGCTACCTTTCTTTGATTTTTGGCTGAAATCAGATCAGTTTAGAGTTTGTTGTTTAAGAATGGGCTGATCCAGGAACAGAGCTGAAGTTCTGATTGCCAGTATGTATCTTTGAATAACTCTTTAGGAAGCAAAACAAATTATTAGTGAATGATGTTTGTTTAGCAGATTAAATCTTTTGAAATATGGCATCTGTTGGAGAAAATAAATATAAAGAGTTCTTGGGGGTGAGAATGACTAAGAGCTTAGTCTTTGAAACTGACAAACGAACTTGATCTGAGTGCTCTGCGTGCTGGTTTGCTAACTCAGGCAAGTTGCTAAAGCTCTTCCAGCCTCACGTTCTTTTAGCTATAAAGATACCTATTTTTATGGCTTTTGGTGAGTATTGAGTGAAAATTAAAGTTATTTTTAAAATAACTTTATTGTGGTAAAATACATATAGTATAAAGTTTACAGTTTTAACCATTTTTAACTGTACAGTTCAGCGGTATTAAGTACATTCATATTATTATGCAACCGTTACCACCATGCATCTCCAGAACTCTTTCATCTTGCAAAACTGAAACTCTATACCCATTAAACACTAACTCCTCATTCCCCTCTCCACCCAGCCCCTGGCAACCACCATTCTACAAATAGTTACTTTTTTATAAATGGTAAGATCTCAAGAAATGTTAGCTGTTATCCGTCTGGATCAGGCGTCAGCAAACTGTAGCCCACAGGCCAAGTTTGGCCAGCAGCCCGTTTTGGTAGGGTCCTTGAACTAAGAAAGGTTTTTATATTTCTAAAGGGTTGTAAAAACAAAACAAGAGTATGCCACAGAGTATGTAGCCCACAAAACCTAAACTCTTTACTCCCTGGTCCTTTATAGAACAGAAGCTGACCCCTGTTCTGTATCTGATGTATGTATATGTTTCATCATGGGGTCCTTAGAGAATCTGATTAAAAACGTGTGTGTGTGTACTGTCCATGTGTGTAGAGGTACTCTTCTGTGTATCTGATGGGGGTTATATGAACATCTCTCCTAGACCATATTACCTTAAGGGAATGAAATTGGTTCTTGGAGGATAAAGATTTTAGATATTACAATGATTTGCAGGCTTCCAAAGGGCCAAGGTATATAACAGATATACAGTTGTATCTTTGGTATTAAAATTTCTTGAGGAGAGGGGCTGGGGTGATTAGAACAAATGTCTAGTTAGTTAGATAGTTAGGTTTGTTAGGAAAATGATAATGAAAAAAAGTATGAGAAACACTGCCCAACACTGAATTCTGGAAGGCAAGACATGTGTCTTATTAGTCTGTGAATATATCAGCGTTTAGCAGAGGATCTAGAATATTTTCTTCAGTCTATTAAATTTGTTATAGCATAGTTGAATGAAAGAAGCCTCTGATCTAGTTCAGTGATCCATTCTGTCTAGAAATTGCTTTCACAACAAACTCCACAGTACTAGAAATTTTTAAGTTCTTTTTAACCTTTAAGAAGTTTGTCAAATGATTAATCTTTCTGATTCAACAAATGGATGCTTCTTGCTTATCGGGATAGGATTTTTATTCTTATTTTTTCTTACATTTATTATTGACATAATAAAATGAGTGTAGGTATTGGAGTGTAAAGACCTCTAACCTTAAACCTCCCTGTAAAGCTCTTCACAGTTTTGTCAATTCTGAATTGAAAAGAAAACACAAGTATATCATTAGTTTACTGGAAAAAAATAAGTCGGACTTAGAATGTACAGATTTTGATAGCCGGCCATTGAAATGTCAGGAACTTAGGTCATCCTGGTCTCGCCTCACAGGTAAGGACTGTGTCTTATGTATCTCTCTGTATCCTGAGTACTAGGACATGGCAGGTGATTAGTGAATGCGTTTCTGGTCCTCGCTGTACTGATGATGTTTCTGCACATGCCTCCTTGTACCCTGGAGTTGTTTCTACTAGCAGGTCTACATAGCCACAGCCTGTTCTCACTCACAGACTCATTCCTGTAGATATGTTCCACCTGTCTCACTTTGGTCCCCGGTACCAGTTCATCTTTCCACCACTGTCGTAGAGCTTGATGATGATGAATAGCAGGGGATTGTTCAAACAGCCGTCATTGCACAGGGACAGTTTTCATGGCATAACAAATGCTAATGTAGTAGTGCCCAGCCCTGTGGTTGACTTAAGAATATAGTGTGGTGGATGGTACTGAAAAGGCAGAGCCAAGGATTCATGCCTTCTCTGGGCTGGGAGCTAGAAGTGGCATCCGGGGAGGGGGACCCTCCATTCCAGACTGAGGCTCTGAGGGAACAACAGTCTGGAGTTCCAACAGGCCTATAGTCCTCAAATACCTCTACTAATACTCCCCTTGGGAATCAGAAGCAATCCACCAAAAAGATCTCTGTGAATATAAAACTTGTCTCTTGTTACATTTTTTTAAACATTTCTGTGTCTTTAGCAATGTACTCCATCATATATGTGTTTGCTTTCACATATCAAAAAATAATATAAAAGTTTACATGGAATTGAAATTCCACAAGAGTTAACATTTCATCCTGTATCTTGAGCCCATTATTATGAAGCCCAGGGAAGACTTACATCATAAATGGAGAAGCATAGTGAGGTGCTCGGTTGGGCACAGACAGATATTAGCCATTGTGGTCAGTCAGATCTTGGGAGTTGAGGTGTTTTCACACAGAGGGATAAAAACCAAGAACTAGCTGCAGAGGCAGTGGCCTGTGGTTAGAATGACAAAGTGATAGCCCTCTGGCTTTCCCTGGTTTAGGTCCCAGAGTTGGTGAATCAGCTGCTGGGGTGGAGTTTCTGGGAACCCTTTGTCTTGCCCTCAAAGATGAGAACTGTGGTGACCACGGCATTCCCTCTAGTCCTGGGGCCCCTTCACCTGAAGCCCATCTGCATGTCTGCAGGGCTGGGGTGCAGTTAGGCTTTCTCAGAGCAGAGGCACCAGTCTCTTGTCAGTTAAGAGTCCAAATGTTCAGAAACTTATACCATGAGGAGCACACTTAGATTGCTGTTCATGGAGCAAGCGTGTCCATTCTTGGTTTATAAGTATCCTACTTGTCTCAAATTTGAATGATACTTGTCTCAAACTTGTCTCAAATGTATGGTAACCTCCAATCTTATAGTTACCCTTTTCTATAAACCTCCTCAAATGGCCTAATTTCACTATGACATTTTAGTGGACTTAAACTTGAACTAAAAATTATGTAATTAATTACAACTACTAATTGAGTCCAGCCTGTAACTTGATAATCCAAGGCCCACAGCTGACAGGTGGTTAATCCGTACTGCATAACTTCTTCCTATTTGTTCCTTCGCATGGAATGTAAAAGAACAAGGCTTGAGGTAAAAATCTTGAGTTAGTGCATTATTTGGTGACGAGGCTGCAAAACCAGTGATTTCCACTTTCCAGCTCTCAGCCTGAGGTCCTGGTCAGCCTTCATGGAGGCTCCCCTCTACTAAAGTCCTGCAACCCATGAGTCTTGTGCTTTGACATATTCTAGTCACTGTGGACACAGTTAGTCATGTAGCTATTTTCAGATAAGATCAGTGTAGTTGTGCCCCTTAATTTACATTCAGAGCTTCTGGTGATGGATTAAAATTACTAGGGAATAAAAATTTCTTGATGACTGCCTTGTAAGTGCCATGGTGTTGTGGAAACCCTTCTCAAAATCCATGTATGATAATATAATTTTCTATATAAATGTGAACTTTTTGGAAACATGGTGCATTAGAGAAAGCCATGGTTGAAAGATAAACACTAAGCAGAGATGGTGAGTAAAACTTATTTCAAGACTGTCTGAAGAAAACATAATGGTGTTGTTGGTCTGTTTGAGTGTCACTGTGGTAGAGAGGAAAAGTTGTAGGTTTTGAGGTCAAACAAACCAATGTTGGAAATTAGTTGTGATGCTAAGCAGGTTTTTCCAGGGTACAACAAATTTTGATTCATTCAAAAGAAAGCCAGGGGCTAATAAGTCTCAACATCATTAAAAAGTTCCTGACACATGAAGCTCTTGGCACATGGAGGGTGTTGTTACAGCCTTTCCTACGAGGGCATCTCTTCCACTCTTTGCTCCCCAAAAGAAGACGGAAAGACTTGTCTTACTCTGGCAAGTCAGGGTTTAAATTTAGCAAGATCCCAGTGTCAGTACATATATGTTTTAAATGGTTATGGGAAATGTGCCCAAATTTTGAAATGAGCTGTACATGATTCATGGGGTTTTTTTTAGCAATCTATATATTCTGCCCAATGCTAAAAATAAATAAATAAATAAATAAATAAATAAATATATATATATATATATATTTTTTTTTTAAGGCAGTTAATTCATTTCTTGGTCATACTATGAACTCCCAGGACCTTATCCCACAGTTGCAGCCCTGGTTAGAGCTCTTTGTTGAGCCTGAATGCTTCAGACCCACTAACATCATTTTGCACATTTCCCCAAAACACATGCATACAAACACACACAGGGATACACACACACACACACACACACAATTTATGACCCAGTTTGGGGGGCACAATGTTAAAGCAAATAAATAAAATTCTTAGAAAGTTGTGAGGTGCTTAAAATAGTTTGATTTTTAAATGGTTTAAGAGCTTTTCCCATAAGACGTGGTGCTTGCTGCTATAAATAGAGGCATGCATGTGTGCCCAGAGTATCCTCTGTAGTCCCAGAGCTTAAGAGGATCAAGAAGTTGGTTGTATTATCTTGGTATCTAAAGTCCAGTGTGAGATTTTAACCTTGTTATTGCCATACTTAGAAAATAAAACTGTAACTTCACAAAACGTGTAAGTCTGATTAAGACTATTTCACATGAGCAGTTTTCAGATGTCTTGTCACTTTCCTTTATTAAGAGCAAACAACTCATTCCCCTCCCCTCAACCACTATTTTCATTGTCATTAGGATTTTTCTAATGGGCTTTGATAATTGTTAAAGCTGGGAAATGGCACATAGTATCTATTTTTATATTTTTTATATATAAATTAGAGCAGATTAATTTTTAAAAACTCAGAATAGCTAGAATTCATCCTTTTTATTTATGAATGGAGTGTGGTGATCATATTACTTTCTTTAGTCTTATCTCCTTGGATTGTTCAAGGCAAGGTATTGGAAAAGAAAGGAAACTAAAAATAATTAGATGTGAGATCCCCAAAGTGTACATATTATTGAATTTTAATATTTCTCCCGAGAGTTTTCATTCTGAGACGATCTAAAAACTGCTGGGAAATGTGGGTAAGAACCATACTTGAGCATGGTGGCATGGCCAGTGTGTAGCTGAAAAGCAGAGGACTTGGAATCACAAGCTGAGAGCCAATGTCCAGCTTTGCCACTTATTAGCTGAAGGGTCCTTGTGCATAACACCCAACCTTTCTAAGCCTGTCCTTTAGCTATAAAACGAAGAGTTTGTGCTCTGCCTCTTAGGAATTTTTTTTGACCTATTATTATTATTATACATAGACTGGTGTGTTATTCATTTAGCTAGAGTGCACCATCATTTGTTGAACTAGGGACTGGGAATATGCAGCAATAAAAGCAATCACATGTAGAATTTATTTTCAGGTAGCTCGTAGACAAATTAAGGGAATATAAAAATACACAGAAATCAAACACCACACTGCTTTTTAAAAAGATTTTATTTAGAGGTGCCTGGGTTGCTCAGTCTTTGAGCCTCTGCCTTTGGCTCAAGTTGTGATCCCAGAGTCCTGGAATCAAGTCCCCTATCAGGCTCCCTGCTTGGCAGAAAGCGTGTTTCTCCCTCTCTCACTCCCCCTGCTTGTGTCCCTCCCTCGCCATGTTTCTCTCTGTCAAATAAATAAAATCTTTAAAAAAAAGATTTTGTGTATTTGAGAGGGAGAGAGAGAGAAAGCGAGCATGTGCACACATGTGCAAGCAGGAAGAGCCTGATGCGGGAGCCTGATGCAGGGTTGGATCCCAGGACCTGGGATCACAACCTGAGCCAAAAGCACATGCTTAACCAACTGAACCACCCAGGCAAATACCACTTTGAAGACAATTTTTAAATAGTGTAAAACAGTACCATCTGAATGCCCATGTTGAAGAAAACAGTGAGAAAAAATGGTCCATCATATATGCAAACAGAATTAATTTCTAAATACCTACAGTTTGTCAAAGGTCTTTAAACTTTCCGTCCATCTTTCTGCAGCCTTACTATGATCATGATTTCTCTAAATGAACTCACTTGGTGTAAGAAACTATATAGCTACTTAAAAAAATATTTGTCCCACAAATGGTACACGAATGCATTCTCCTTTTCATCCCTATCCCTATTCTCACTCCCCATCCTCCCTTCCCAAATGTAACCACTGTTTCCTTTTGGTATTCCTTCTCTGGTACTTTTCCTCTTCCTTTTCTTGTGCATATATGTAAGGAGAGAAAATACATGATGAAGCATCTGTTTTTCTTTTGTTTTGTTTTAAACAAGTGTTGTTATAGTAAGTGGAACATCCTGCAGCTTGCTTTTTTCACTCAACAACATGTCCAGGAGAACTTTCCGTGATCTGGCTCATTCATTTTAACCTCCACTTACTGTTCTGTCCTTATTGTTCACCACTTATTTAATGATGAATAGATTGTTTCCAGTTCCAAACAAGGCTGTCGGCACATGTTTATAATATTCTCTTTAAGCATATATGTAAATTCTTCATGTATTCTTAGGGTAGATATTGAGAAGTGGAATTGCTAGTTGTATATTATATACTCTAAAATTTGACTAGTGAGTGGCAAATTGGCCTCCCAAGGAAGATGAACACTATTTTTTATGTCTAAGTTTTTTGCTCAGCTCCTTGGAGTCACTTAAATAGGGAAAGTTTTGCAGAGGATAATGATGGTGATCTAGATTAGATCAGTGCTTCTTAAATTTTAATATGCAGACTAAAGATTTTGTTAAAATGCGAATTAAGATGCAGTTTGAAATGAGGACTAAGATTGTGCGTTACTTAAAAGCTCCCTGATAGGGTGCCTGGGTGGCTCAGTGGGTTAAAGCCTCTGCCTTTGGCTCAGGTCATGATCTTAGGGTCCTGGGATCCAGGCCCACATCTGGCTGTCCGCTCAGCAAGGAGCCTGCTTCCTCCTTTCTCTCTGCCTGCCTCTCTGCCTACTTGTGATCTTTCTCTCTGTCAAATCAATCAATCAATCCTTTTTTTTTTTTTAAGATTTTATTTATTTGACAGAGAGAAACATAGCCAGAGAGGGAACATAAGCAGGGGGAGTGAGAGAGGAAGAAGAAGCCTCCCGCCGAGCAGGGAGCCCGATGTGGGACTCGAACCCAGGTCTCCGGGATCATGACCCGAGCCGAAAACTGTCACTCAATCAACTGAGCCACCCAGGTGCCCCAATAAATAAATCTTTTAAAAAAACCCAAACTCCCAGATAATACTGACACTGCTAATGAGGGACCACACTTTGAGTAGAAATCTAGAGAATTTCTTCTCCATAGTACTGAAAGTTACAGTTTTTATGAGTATGTGTGTCCATGCCTCAAAATGTGGACAAGAGCATCTTTCCAGAGAAAGCTATGTTTTTCTGTAGTATTTAAACTTGGGCCCTAGAAGGCTAGACCTTTAAGTCCTGTGAACACGCATGGCAAAATGTTGATGATTGTTGAAACTGGGTGATGGGTACATGTAGGTTCTTTGTACTATTCTCCTTACTTCTGTGTAGAGCATTTTGTAGAAAGGCTCATAATATAAACTTTAAAATAAAAGAAAGATCCCTTGAAAATTGAGTTGCTCCTAAGAATTTTCATTTGGAACATGCTACTATGCCTTTCTTAGCTTTCTTCTGGTAAGTGATTGAAAAGTATTCTGTATTAATCAGTAGCATATTTTGAGTCATTTTTAGAAGTTTAAAAATAAGTGCAAGAAGAGCTTTGTTGTATAATTACCTACCTTACCGGCTGACATCAGATCTTCCTGAGCCTTACTCATTCAGAGAGAATGCCATGAAATATGACTGACACCATGATCACAGCATGGTTGTGTGTGTGTGTGTGTGTGTGTGTGAGAGAGAGAGAGAGAGAGAGAGAGAGAGAGAGAGAGAGAGAGCGCATGATAGCACTTGGAGGTACTTTGAGAGCCTCAAGGGTCAGAATGGTTGTGTGCTGGTTGATTGGTGGTTACCTGGAACACTATTGGCAGCATTTTGAAGTCTTTTTAGGATTCAGCAGAAAAAAGCTCTGTGATTGATTAGCACTTTCTGTCAAGATGTCCTGGCTTGGACGATGATCGCACAGATGCTGTCTGTGGTTAGTGGATGTGGCTCCATGAAAGCACTTGTTTTATAGTTGAGAAAACAGGGCTCCAAGAATTTCAGGAATCTTGAACTCATAGGTTATGAGTCTCCTAATAGTTTCATGGTTAGTAAAAGAACAGGTACTATAATCACTAAGCCTCTGATTCCTAGTCCAGTTCCTTCCTGCCATTCCATCCTGATAATGGGAATCTAATTATGCTGAAGGGTATTGGCTTGTGGAAGCAGCTTGGTAGAGTTGGAGGAGCCATTCACCTTTTAACGGTGATATTGGGCAAATCAATTAATCCTAAGGAGGAGTGTAGTTTCTTCTTATGGAGGTATCTGTCTTTTGCTGAACTTGCACTTCTGATTCAACTCTCTCTGGTTCCCCTTGGCCTGCATATTTTCTATTCTCCTTCCCTGCCCGCCCAAACTGCCTCTACCTTCATTTCCTAATCTGACTCCATGTTTTCTTGCTCTGGTTTATTTGCTTCATTTTTATTTCTCTGTTTTATTATGTCTTTACCATGAGCTGCCTCAAATATTTGTGAAACAGATGGTATATGAATAAAGAACATTGGAATGTTTGAAAAAAGTTGTTATTAACAAGGCTGATGAGGACGAAAATAGTGTCCTACTTTTGAGAAGATGTTGGTGTCTGTGGTATCTGCTCTCTTTATCTCCCTGGTCTTGTCTCCCTAATGGATCCATCTTGGTTACTTCCACCCCTCTTTCTCTGTCTGTGGCTTTGGCTGCATCTCAAGCAGTGTTATTTCCAACTCTCTCCAGCCTAACCTCACTTTACAGATATATATCCATATTTCTGACTTCCCTCTTACCAGATGGCTTCATGTGAATGTCCCACAGGTCCCTCAGCTCAGCATGTTCCACATGAAGCTCTCATCTTCAAAAATCCCCACACCTTTCTCTGCCTGGATTGCAGTGGCATCACCATCTACCCCATTTCTCCCATCAGTCACCTGTGCTCACGTTTTACCTTTTACATTCCCTAATCCACCACATTGAATCAGCATCTAAGGCCAGTGACTTTACTTTTTTACCCAGTTTTAGGTCGATTCTCTCTACTCCATCCTGTCTGTCTCTGTCTTCTTTTGTTCCCCCATTCCAGCCTGTCCTTTGTTCTAAAGTCAAAGGTCTGCTTTTCTCTTCAGGTTAAGGTTCAGATTGCTTAGGCCTTTCATACACTTACCTTTGCTTATTAGTCTTATGTTTTGCCATTCCCCAGCTTTGCCCAAGATGACCTTTTCTTTCTTTTTCCTTTGGTGCACTCCAGTATGCCTTTTAAGACTTGGCTCTTCTCCCTTTCTTGGATGTCTTCAAGCTTCTTGCTTTTCAGCATGCTCTACACATCTCTGTTGTAGATCTTACTACTCTGTGACATATAGTCACCTTTAATTGGATGCTGTTTGAGGGTCTAGATTGTGGCTTTTGAGTCTGTATCTCTAATGTCTAACACTACACACATGACACACATAGTGAGCGCTCATCAGAATGTTTGCTGAAGGGACACCTGGTGACTCAATCAGTTAAGCATCTGACTCTTGATTTCTGCTTAGGTCACAATCTCACGGTGGTGAGATGGAGCCCCATGTTCAGTGTGGAGCCTGCCTAAGATTCCCTCTCTCCATCTGCCCCTCCCTCTCGAAAAAGAAAATAAATAAAAAAATAAATAAAATATTTGTTGAATGAAGACATTGCATGCATGGAACTCTTTTGGAGAACAACACTAGTTATAGTTGTCACATCAACAGCTATTAATGCCATCATTGACTGAGCTCTTGCCCGCCAGGAATATGCACAATCTTTGGTGGTCAGTACTGTTACTATCCTTATTTTGCAAATAAAGAAACGGAGGCACAGAGCTTAAATAACTTGGTAGAGTTTATCCAGATGTGAATGCTACTAGAGCCAAGATTTGAACCTAGGTTCCCTCTTGACCATCATTTATACTATGAGACTTATTTATCTATGGGAAGGCAGGGCTTTACCCAGGAGTTATTATTATTATTTTTTAATATTTTATTTTTTTATTGAGAGAGAGAGTGAGTGAGAGCATGAGAGAGGAGAGGGTCAAAGGGAGAAGCAGACTCCCCGCAGAGCTGGGAGCCCCATGTGGGACTCAATCCCCGAACTCCAGGATCATGACCTGAGTTGAAGGCAGTGGCTTAACCAACTGAGCCACCCAGGCACCCCCCAGGAGTTATTTTTTGAAGTCACTTCTACTTTCTTAGTCTGCGATTTTGCAATAGTGTAGAAAAACAAGATGACAAAGTTAGTGAATGGCACCTATATCATGTGACGGTGTGAGCCCTGCATAACAGGCTCCTGGCTTCCCTCCCTTCTGCTGGGAACTCTTCACACTCTCCTCAGCTGTGTGAACTGGAATAAGGAAGTGGGCACAATTCTTTGCTCTTCTAGAAAGAACACATTCTGGAGCACTTCCAGAAAACTGTGTTCAGCACTTTATTTAGGAGAGGTGGAGAGTGGCAGGCAGCCCTCACCCGAGCATATCAAAAGAAATTTATTTCTCCCCTTAATCAGCAAACTCAGGACTTCCTGAAAGGGAGGGCCGAAAGTGGGAAGTCTGAGATAATGAATGGAGCTGGACAAGTGTTTGCTTTTGTCAGATCACTTACACAAGTGTGCTCAACACGTTAAAAGTATGACAAAGGGCTTTTAGAGCACTTGTTTTTAGAGTACTCAGATGGCAGGAAAATAAGATGGAGCTAATGCATGGTCACGATATGAAAAAAATTCTATGTAAGTCTAAGAAGTTACATTAAGAAGTTAGAACAAGAAAGAGAATGTGGTATGAAATGAAGTGATAGAAGGAATTGTAAGGACCTATAGGGAGAAGGCCACTTGCTCATTTATCCATTTGTGATGATGTGTCTTATCTGCCTTATAAATAAAGCCCCCCCTTGGGTTCCCTAACTTAGTTTTTATGCTGGGAATTTAAACTTACCTCAAATCTCAGGTTTTTTTTTTTTTTTAAAAAAACTAATTGATTTTAGATATTAAACACTAATTTTTTTTAAGTGTTTAGTGTGTGTACAAGTAGGGGAGAGGAAGAGAGAGAATCTTAAGCAGGCTCCATGTCCAGTGCAGGGTTCGATCTCACAACCCTGAGACCATGACCTGAGCTGAAATCAGGAGTTGGGTGTTTAACCATCTGAGCCACACAGGTGCCTCTAACAATAAGTTTGAAAGCTATTTAATTGGGGATATTTTCTACTTAAAAAACTTACCTAATGGCGCTTGGGTGGCTCAGTCGTTAAGCGTCTGCCTCCGGCTCGGGTCATGATCCTGTGGTCCTGGGATTGAGCCCCACATCGGGCTCCCTGCTCGGTGGGAAGCCTGCTTCTCCCTCTCTCACTCCCCCTGCTTATGTTCCTTCTCTAGCTGTGTTTCTCTCTGTCAAATCAATAAATAAAATCTTTTAGAAAAACACTCAGCTATTTCTTCATTATGTTTTACAGAAGAGCAATTTATATTCCCTTAGCATTTATGCTTTTTAAAATACCTAAAAATATAATAGATTATTTTATCTTAGCCAAACACTCAAGTACTGTAGTTTAGGTGTTGTAGTGATTGTTCCCTTTTAACAATATAGAGAAAGAGGACTGATCTGTTTCACTAATCAGTACACAGAGCAGTCAAGTGGCTCGGTTATAGGAGCTGGGGCAGTATCTGGGAGGTATAAAGATTTGACCAGCTCCCTCAAGCACCTCCTTATTCCCTGGCTGGCATCATTTAAATCCTGGAATTTATGAAACAGGAATGAGTCGTCGTCGTCGTCGTCTCCTCCTCCTCCTCCTCCTCCTCCTCCTCCTCCTTCTTCAAGATTTTATTTCTTTATTTGACAGAGAGATCACAAGTAGGCAGAGAGGGAGGAGGAAGCAGGCTCCCCACTGAGCAGAGGGCCCGGCACACGGGCCTTGATCCCAGGACCCCGAGATCATGACCTGAGCTGAAGGCAGAGGCTTCAACCCACTGAACCACCCAGGCGCCCATGAATGAGTCTTCTGCCCATTTGTTGAGAGATGGCTCAGCCAGTGATATTATTGGGAGCAGACATCTGGAAGGATAAAAGAAAAGTAAAGGGAAATGTAGGGATTATTTTTATGATGATGATAATGTACTAAAGAACTTATCTTTTTTTTAAAGAGTTTATTTATTTGAGAGAGAGCATGCATAAGAAAGGAGGAGAAACAGAAGGAGAGAAAGAAGCAGACTCCCCACTGAGCAGGGAGCCCAGTGCGGGGCTGGATCCCAGGACTCTGGGATTATGACCTGAGCCAAAGGCAGATGCTTAAGCCTCTGAGTCACCATTTATAAAGTTAAAGTGCTTATCTTTAAAGGGAAAATGAGAATTTTTCAGAGGCAGAAGCACGGGGAACAGATACTTACAGAAGGATGGATTTGAAATCTTTCAGATATTATATAGAAGTATGGTAAAGACCAGACCCTGCAGGGACTAGGCCTTCTCTCTTACTCAAGTGGAATGTGTACACGGGGTAAAACTTAGAGTGGAGAAAACTAAAACAATATTTATTATTCGGCAAACATTTTTGAGTATCTAATATGGGTCAAGCATTGTTGTAGGCATTTGGGATATAACAAGTGAACAAAGGAGATAAAAATCACTTCTTCATAGAGCAAACAATTTGGGGAAGCAGAAAATAAATACATAAAATGTATGACTTTGAACCTTTTGGTTCCAAGTGGTAGAAACAGAATCCAGCTAGTTTTAAGCAAAAGGAATATCTCAGGGGAGGTTTCTGATTGGCTTTCTTTGGGACAGATGTCTATTCCACATCAATCAGATATGGCCCCAGGGACAGGGTTCCAGGATATAAACATCGCCTCCAAGAGCCTACTCTGAACATGAAGAGGCAGTTCCTGAGGGTGTGGAGTGCAGTGTGAACTACTGAGAGTCTCAAAAATATGTCTATTAAAGGCTCTCTACTTTTCCAGTTCCATTGCTTTCTTTCTTTACTGAGAATGAGTCTTGCAATGCAAATAAGCTCATAGGATTTGAAATGTTCCATCTTAAAAACTCCAATTACAAGACCACTTACTCAGATGGGGAAAAGGAGAGCCATAGGAAGCAGAGAAAAAGATTAATTGAAAGTGTTGAGAAGAGACTTTAGGCAGAATTTAGTTATCCAGAAGGTGTTTGCAAAGTGGAAACGGAGTAGAATGCACATATTTTAATTGTGATTTAGTGATTATCTTAGGCTCCTTTCAAGCTTTGTAGACCTGTTTTTCCCTATTCTGAATGGTCTAAGGCTTCTTGCTTTTTAATTTCTTTGGCTGTTTCTTGGATTTTCAAAAAGCCTTTCCACCATGTTGTCTGTTACTCTTTCTCAGCTGCTCTGTGACTACCTATAGGAGCTCCTTTTCTCATAACGTATAGTGGCTAATTAAGCCACTTCCCACTTGAGTGTCACAAATGCCGTGGGAAACTCGGTAGACCTCAGGGTGCGTCTTGAGTCTGCTAATTTGCCAGATTATACAAACAAACCGCGTAAACTTCTCAGAGTGTTCTCTTCTAATCTATAATGTTGGAATGAAGGTACTTTCCTTTCTCTATCAGGTCTTAACCAAAGGAGCAAGTGAAATGTTTACCAAAGTATTCTGCACTGTATAAAAAAATCTACAAATAGAAACCCCTGTTACTGCTGTCACCAACAGGATGATCTCTGTTCTCTGGTTTTGCCTCTCCTGCCACATCCCATTTTCCCCGGGGAGAACCAGGGACATTCCTGTAAATCACTAGACACGTTTCCTGGGGTTGGCCAGCACTACTTGACCATTCCTGAACCCTAACTCTGTGCTTGAGCTCCTGCAGACCGGAGATAAGGGTTCATTTCCTTCCTTCCTTCCTTCCTTCCTTCCTTCCTTCCTTCCTTCCTTCCTTAATATTTTATTTATTTATTTCACAGAGAGAAACACGGTTAGAGAGGGAACACAAGCAGGGGGAATGAGAGAGGGAGAACCAGACTTCCTGTGAAGCAGGGAGCCTGATGTGGGGTTCCATCCCAGGACCCCAGGATCATGACCTGAGCTAAAGGCAGATGCTTAATGACTGAGCCACCCGAGTGCCCCTAGGCTTCATTTTCTTATGTTAGTTATATACCCACCGCCACATCCCTTCTTAGGAGACATGGATTTTCTTGGCATTTGAGCTTAAGAGGGAGACAGTCTCCCTATTCTCTTCATTGAGGGATGTGGAGAAGGGAGTTGTTTCCCTTCTGGGGTAGCTGGACCTTACCTGGTTTGTGAGGGCCTTTGGTCCAAAATAGCTGTGGGAAGAAAAACTGTAGTGACTGTTGCTCTAAGCAGTTAGTACTATATTGGAGATAAACTCTAAAAATATGGTGCATTCATCCTTGTTTTGCGGTTTTTGCCTAATAGGTAGTAAATATGGCAGAGACATAGTACACTTGGTTCATGTGGTTTTGTGACTGAGATGAAATCACTTCTAATCTTTGAGACTGTGGTTTCTCTATCTGTAAAATGGACTTGAGAGCAAATCAAGAAACAGCTTTAAAACTGAATACCATTGGGGTGCCTGGCTGGTGCAGTTGGTTAAGCATCCAACTCTTGGTTTCAGCTCAGGTTGTGATCTTGGGGCCATGATCTCAGGGTTGTGAGATTAAGCCCTGCATCAGGCTCCGCACTTACTGGGGAATTGGCTTGAAGAGTCTCTCTCTCCCTCGGCCCCTCCTTGCCCCTCTCTCTCTGAAACAAACAAACAAACAAACAAACAAACAAACACCACAACAGAATACCCTTGTTTGATCATGGCTTCACTATTTAAAAGTTACAGGTTCTTAGCAATGTTTGCTGTCCCCTTATAACTTTATTTTTGTGGATTCAACCTTTTAAAGATGCTTATTGATCTATCAAAAGCCTCAAAGTAAAAGTGTGATGCTTTACCACTAGGGGGCATTGCTGCCTTAGTCACATGATCTGAACCTACAAATAGCTGAATTTGAAGCTCCTCCCTTTAGCCTTCCACTTAAAATTTGCAGTGGTTCTTTATGTATGCTA
This sequence comes from Spilogale gracilis, assembly GCA_004023965.1. Classification (NCBI taxonomy): domain Eukaryota; kingdom Metazoa; phylum Chordata; class Mammalia; order Carnivora; family Mephitidae; genus Spilogale; species Spilogale gracilis. The sequence goes on along the minus strand of PITA01011495.1, from coordinate 20,675 downwards.
AATATACACAGTAAATACGAAGTGTAAAATATAAAATGCAGCTGATAACTGTATTTAAGTAATAGGAAATGATCTTTTAAAAAATACTTACATTAACTTCAAATATAAAGTTATCATATAGTTCTTTGTCGTGGTGTTTACCCAGTTAACCTGAATCCCAGAGTAAACAGTCTGTCTCAAGGTTTATGGTTTGTCATCATCAGCCTTTAGATTAGCTCAGGGTCACAGCACCTCTAACTACTTATCAAGTCACCTAGATTTCTTCTCCCTGCATCATTTACGGGAATGTTGTGTGTGTGGCCTAGGATGCATTAATTAATAATGGAGATGTTCTTGGGAAAGTTTCCAACTTAACTTCTTCCTTTTTAGGCAGAAGGTAAAGAGCTAAATAAATGTTTATACAGTATCATGATGCTACTAAGAATATAGACATACTGTGTCTTTTCCCTGCATCATAAGGACGTCCTTTTTCTGTCACCTAAGAAAGATGAAGTAGCCTCTTTTTGTTTTTCTCAAGTCATAGCATATTGTTTTTGTTTTTCATATAGTGACAGAGGTATCTTAAGAACTGAGGATCTGACATTTCCCCATTTCAGATTATATTTTTTAGGATAAATTCCTAGAAGTGGAATTATTGAGTCTAAAGAGCATACATATTAGGACACCTGCTAATTATTGCTAAATTGCTTTCCAGAAAAGTTGTACTAATGTATACTCCTCTTGTAATCTATTAAAGTATTTTTTTTCACTGTATATGCTCCAGAATTGGATTCCCTCTTTGTGTAGCCTTCTTTTAAAAAATATTTTAGAACTATCAACATTTTTTTCTTTTTTTTATAAGCACTTCTTTCTAGGTAGAAGATATGTCGATCAGTATTTCCCAAAATGTATTACTAAGCCAAGGCAGTATTAAAAAATGGTTCAGTGGTACAGTAAATTTTAAAAATATCGCATGCATTTTTGTAGATTTATGAAGCATACATGTATGTTAAGGCTCTAAGAAATGTAGTAAATGAATCTGTTTAACTTGGTGTTTCCCAGTTTTATTTATTTAATTACAGAATCCTCTTTTAAGAGTAACATCCATTAAGATCTCATGAAAACAGAATTGTATTTTCGTAAGTGGTGATAGTTGTTCCCAAAGCTTTTAGGAACAACCATAGTATCATAAGGATTTTTTCTCGACTTAAGTTGTATTCATCTGTGATCTTCATTCTGGAGCATAGAACCTGGAGTGGCTTGGCCAAGCATAGAAAGATGCATTAAGATATGTAGATACAGGGCCCCTGGGTGGCTCAGTTGGTTAAGCGACTGCCTTCGGCTCAGGTCATGATCCTGGAGACCCGGGATCGAGCCCCACATCGGGCCCCCCGCTCAGTGGGCAGCCTGTTTCTCCCTCTCTCACTCCCCCTGCTTGTGTTCCCTCTCTGGCTGTGCTTCTCACTGTCAAATAAATAAAATCTTAAAAAAAAAAAAAAGATATGTAGATACAGCATGAGCTTGTCGGGCCAGCTGAGGAAACAGACTCCAGGTTGACCTTCCTGGGATTCCACAGAACTGGTCAGCCAGGGGAGCTGCTGCCTCTGTGAGAGACGCCTCTGCCAAGACAGGAAACCACTGCATGCACATCCGTGTGTCTCTGCCCTACCAGAAGGAAGGGTTGGGAGTGTGGTGTTTGGGATCTTATTTTAGGGAGGAGGCCTTTACGCTATGGTGAGCTATCAAATATGGAGAGAATGTGTAAAAGACTTTTGGCAGCCACTGTTGGCAGAGTTGTGCAACGTGAACACCTTTGGATGTAGATCGGGAAATTGGAGTGTAACTCTGGCCTAGCCTCTTAGCAGCAGCATGACTTTGGGCAATCCATTTTCAAACTTCTGCGTTCTCATCTCTAAAGAGGGGATAATAATTTCACCTTATTCAACTCACAGGCTTGGAATAAAGATAAAATAAGAGTAACAAGCGTGAATTTACCTGAAAAGCTATAGTGTATGAAATAAGTGAAAGATGTTTTTTCACACCCCAGATATGTCTCTGGACCAGGGGTTGGCAAACTTTTTACACAAAGGGCCAGATAGTAATATTTTTGTCTTTGTAAGTCATGTGGTCTCTTTCTTACCTACTTAAGTCTACAGAAGGAGCCCATAGATTGTATGTAAGTGAATGAGTGTGGCTGTGTTCCAATAAAATGTTATTTATGGAGAAATTTGAATTTCATATAATTTTCACTTGTGGAATAGTAGTCTTCTTTTGACTTTTTTCAACCATTTTTAAAAAGTGAAAACCATTCTTAGATTGTAGGCTGTACAGAAAGCAGGTGGCTGGCTGGACTTGGCCTATGGTTCATACTTTGCTAACTCCTGTTCCAGAACATGATACTGAACATATTTTAAAATGTAGAGTTGTTTTGCCTTATAGTCCAAATACATTTGGAGCTTTTTCTGATATTGTCTAAATACAGAGTATACTATCTTTATTCCTCCCTAGATTGGATTTGATAGTAGCTGACTCTTTGATAGTAGAATTAAATTAATTCAGTAGGCATTGTGGAAACAGGGGGGTTCATTTAGGTAAGAATATTCGGTGAAAAGGCACCTGGGTAGCTCAGTTGGTTAAATGTCCCACTCTTGGTTTTGGCTCAGGTCGTGATCTCAGGATCCTGGGATGGAGCCTCTCCCCGCCCCCCCCCCCCAACCCAGGCACACTTGCTTGCCCCTCTGCCTTCAGCTCAGGTTATAATCCCAGGGTCCTAGGACTGAGCCCAGCATCCTTGCTCAGCGGGGAGTCTGCTTCTCTTCCTGGCTTGTGCTGTCTCTCACTCACTCACTCTCTCTCTCTCAAATAAATAAATTTTAAAAATCTTTAAAAATAATATTCTGTGAAATTTGAGTTTGCTCCCCAGTCATTAGGCTCTTAGAACCTCCACGTTTTCTCTCTTCTTCTGTGCCTTTGATGTTGGGAAAGAGATGGGGCCGTTGGGTACCTCTTTTAGGGAAAAATGCTAAAGTTACACTTAATGCCATTCCCCTTCTATGCCCACAGTTCATGCCCCTCAAACCCACCCATTCCTTCTTTTAGAATGTTCTGTATTTGGACAAGAAGTTCTCCCTGAAAAGCCTGATTGCCACTGTAGTCTCATTCTTATTGGAAAACCAGAGCCAGAGTGTTTCCCTCCCTGGTCATTAAGTCCTATAGAACTTCCTTTAATCAACAAAAGCCCGAGATCCATTTTAAATAAAACAACGACAGTAAAAATATATACCGTATAGCAGTTGCAGTGGTATGCTTCTGAGCTAGCTTGGTTTAGAATTTCTTGGTCACCTAAGCACTTTTCCGTGCTTCTTTTCATTTAAATGAACCTTTCTCAGTTTTTCTTTTTTCCTTCTAGGTGCAGGCAGAGAGTCAAGGGTGGTGTTGATCTCTTGAAATCTAGAAATGAAGAGTGGAGAGGTGGGGGTGGCGGGGAAGGTGGGGGGAGGGAGGTGTGGGAGCAAGAAAGGAAGGGGCGGTCATAGATTGAGTAGGGGAGAGGGCGTGCCTGCCCTCCTGTTGTACTTGCCACTTGGTGAAGCATGCAAGGCTGCAGGCCGTCTTTGGAGAAGGACAGGGCATCTCATGAGTATATGTGTGTTTATATGAACTTCACTTTCTTAGCTGCTGCCATATAGGCTAACTCTGGGATTTACTGATTCAAAGAAACTATATTTAATTTTGCTTTGCCTGTATCCCTTTTATTTGGGCTTTACTAAATATAGCTGGATGGAAGGGAGGGAAGGAGAAAACAGTGTGTAGAGCAGAAGTTAAAATACGCCAGAGCTTTGGCAGCTTTGGGACAGAAAAATAAAACTTTAAACCTGCTTTCTATTTTGAGGCCATCACAAGATGTTTTGTGCTTACGTTCATTCCTAAGTCATAAACAGGGATAGGAGGGGTTGGGGATTAAGCAAGTTATCTCTTGAAAAATATTAATTTGAAATTGAGTTAAAATTAGCAAAGGGAAGAAAGGAGAGGAATAAAACATTGGAGTCAGCCTATTTGGAAGCAAAATAATAAACACCTCACGGGAGTAGAAGAAACATGCAAATTTCCTTCTAGTCTTTGGCCTCTGTTCCTGCACAGAGCCCCATTGTCTCCGAGTGGGGGGCAAGGCTGAGTGCTGGGAGTGCTGACTTGGTCAGTGAGGCCTGTCCGTGAATTTTGACATAGGTCAACCTCTTCTTGAGGCTGAGATGTTAGAGTCAACATGATTTCTGACTAATAGGCACTAGCTGTCATACCACAAACCAGTTTATCGTAATAGAATTCTCACAAACTAGATGTGGTAGTCACCTATTTTTAGACATTTCTGTATTGGGAATCCTGTGTGGTGAGGGTGGTCTCTAGAAAAGCTTTCTCTGGTCTTGTGCAACAAGGCCCTTCCAGAGATGAGACTTCCCTTCCAGGAAACCTGTTGTGCTTTGCAGATACAGCTCTCCACCTCTGCTGAGGCCTTGCAGCCTTGCTGAATAGCGGGAGGAATGCTTACCCTAGACTTTGGCCTTGGGCTTCCCCCTCAGGTGCCACTTGCTCCTTAGGGTGTGTTTGTGGGTCTGGGCTAAATAGCCAGACTCTCTGACTTGTACAGGTGCAGGAGAAGCTGTGAATGCGTGTGCAGAAGCCTTAGCCAGTCACTTCCATACCCAGAGAGTTCACTTTGTACTTAGACCATCTTTAAAGATTTTATTTATTTTTATTTTGAGAGAATGCAAGAGAGTGAACATGAGCAGGGGGAACAGCAGAGGAATAGGGAGAAGCAGACTCCCTGCTGAGCAGGGAGCCTGACATGGGACTTGATCCTACGATCCCGGGACCATGACCTGAGCTGAAGGCAGATGTTTAACCAACTAAGCTACCCAAGCGCCCCTATATTTGGACCATCTTTAATCAGCCTTCTTAAAGCATAGCCCTAGTGATGTAACACTCCTCAAAAATATTCCATAACTATAGAGATGGGGAAGAGACTGGAAGGGAGTGTGCCCAAATGTTAGTAATTTAATAATTAATAATTAATGATTTATGATTTTTTAGAGTTTTCTAATTGTTTCTATAATAAATGTATAATACTGTTTTTGAGAAACATATCATTTTTGTAATGATAAAAAAGTACCATTTAAAAACCTTTACTGGCTCCTGGTTGCTGCTTATAAACACCCCCACCTCCAGCACGACATTCAGGGTCTTTGCACTATTGCTCCAGCCTGTCCAACCGCACCTCCTCTCTCTCGGTCCTACTCTCCAGCTTACAGCAAAACAGAGCTACTCATGGTGCCAAGGACATTTGGTGCTTTGTCTTTGCTTGTGCTCCTCTCTACCTGTCAGTTTTCCATTCTTCAAACTGACTTCACTTTCTTTAGAGAGTATTTTTATCGTGTGTTTCCTTGTAAAAGACTTGGAAATAGAAAAACACAGATAACAAAACCCCAGATCCCACTTCCTAGTGATAACCTCTCTTAATACTTTGATATATGTCTTTAGCAGGGCGCCTGGGTGGCTGAGTTGGTTAGGCCACTGCCTTCAGCTCAGGTCATGATCCTGGAGTCCCAAGATCAAGTCCCGCACCGGGCTCCTGGCTCCGCGGGTAGTCTGCTTCTCCTCACTCCTTCTCTCTCTCTCTCTCTCTCTCTCTCTCTCTCTCTCAAATAAATAAGTAAAATCTTCAAAAAAAATAATTTTGAACTCTGCAGCTAAGCATGATCAAGTACATCTTGGATGTCTGTTACAGACTTCATATTCTACCTTTCTAACTTTTGGCTGTTATTCATGCCTGTCGCCTCTCCATTCTGGATTTTAGGTTCCTTGACTGCATGTGTAGCTATAAGAGTGACTTTTCATCTTTACACCCTACACAGGCTTTGAGCACAGTGACCTTCACATAAAATCAGTCTAAAATCATCTAATAAATCACATAAGAGAGGTAACATAAGCATATCGCTTAGCACAAGCCATAGTAACAAACACAGACGAAATGGTTACATTATAAATATAATGCTGAATATATTCATAAATAGTTGCAGGAAAAATACAAAAAACCTAGTATCGGAGGTATGTCTGGAATGGTTAAATGACCAGGGCTCTACTAACGTACAACTGTTTGAGTATATTACATGAAAGAGATTCACCTTTGAAGCAAGAAAAAGCTTATTTGAGGCATCTGTATAGACCATTGGCTCTCAACCCTGGCCCACTTTGGACTCACTGGGGAGCTTTTTAAAAATACCAGGGCCTGGGCTCAATCCCAGACTATTAAATTAGAGTCTTAGGTGGTGGGGGAGGGGGCTTGGCTGTTTGAAAATGCAGTCCAGGTGATTTTAGAGTGCATCCAGGAATGAGAACCACAGTCTAGGCAGAGAAATCCTCCTTTAAAAAAACAAAAGTTAATGTCTTGCTGTGACATTGTTAGAGAAGCCAGGTTATCATCTTGAGGATGGGCAAGCTCTGGTGGTGGTGAGAAGAGCTGGTACAAATCATTCTGTCATGTGCACTTTAAAGCATTTGGATAAAACTCATCTGTTCGCTTTTATTAAGATAATAGCCTTTGTGCATCTCAGATTGCCCAAACTCTTCCCCCACCCCCAACGGCTGCTTTCTCTAGAGCCATAACATAATAGAATGTGGCCCATACGAGTTATGTTATCATGTATCCCTCTGTTATTATATCAAAGGTTCTTCCAAGGATTTGTCCCCTATTCAAATACTGTCAAAATCACGTGTACTCTTAGACATGTTATTTCCCACCTTTTGGTCACTTTTTCACACGTCAAAACCCAGTACTACCTACTCCCCCCCCCCCCAACAAAATAAAACAGAGACCACTGAGCAGTTTTTCTTCACGCAAGCTTTTCTAAAACCCCGAGCAGGAATATCTATTGCAGTTTATTATATGGAAAAGGAAATCTCAGTCCCTTGCTCTAGCTGTCAAGTAGCCACGCACCCTAGAATAACACTTTCCATGATGTGCCTCCCTGGATTTAATACAGGAAATGTTATTTTGCTACGTTTTGCTTTCATGTTCTGAAACATGCTTGCATGTTGTCATACAGTAGTGTTTAAAGCCAAACCAAAGTGATTTTGTTGCAATGGAAATATTTCAATTAATGTTTACATTTGGAACACATAAACAAAACTTGGGGTGAAATTAGTTAATTAATTATTGCATTCCTGAGTACAGGAAGAGTTTTGTTAAACTCTCTCAAGGGAAGGATTAATGTCTCTGTCTGTGAGGTCCTTCAGGCAACTTTTCCTTGGGAAAGCCTGGGTTTTATTGTTGCTTCGTACAGGATATTTTTCTTTTGGCAAAAGCAGAACAACCAATACCACCAAGTAAAATGTGCCAGCTCTTGGAATGGGGATGAGTACATCACTTCTATCAGGAAAACTGCAGTTCTTATTCCCTGAAATTTAAACACACACACACACACACACACACACACACACACACACACACCCCACATCCCTCCCAGTAAATGCAGTAGTAAGTTATTGAGGTACGGGCCCAACATCCCGGGTGATAGCTGCTATGTCCCTTTTCTTCTTCCTCTGTATTTCCCCTTACCATCAACTCTGTCATGTTTAGTTCTCTAAATCATTGAATCACCAACTCTTCCTTCACAGATTTTTCTCGCACGCACACACCTCTTTTTTTGTGTGTGTACAAGAATAAACTTCGCATATTCTCACTCAAGTCACCTTTTAGGCATTCATATTCTTTAGTAAGAGTCCTAGGGCCATATTTTTGGGAGTACTGGTCTAAGCATGCATCATCAAAAAGAAATAATTATGGCCAACAGGAGAGATTTTCCTAGGCTTTTAGGATATGATAGAATCATTTCAAAATGGAGAAAAGTTTAAATCTTTCCTTGTTCCAAAGAAATGTTTGACATAAAGTACAAAAATTCTAGAAATATAAGGGAAAAAACGAATGAAGAGAACAAAAGGAAAATTAAGGTAGAATACTAAAGTGAGGACAGAGGGAAAGTTTGGTCAGAGAAAGGTGTACAATAATGTGCTACATTGTTATAAAAGCTGGGCCACAAATTTGACTCTGGGAAAGCAAAAAGAAATGACTGATTCTATCCCCAAAGTAGGGGAGAGAGGAGGAGCCCCTTGCTGGGGCATCTTGTTCCAAGATGAGTGTCAGGTACCACAAATACCCTCCCCAGATGACAGTTCCTGCCTTGGTTGGGGGTTGGGGGAGCAAACCCCTAAATAATTTTAAAACAGTGTGAAAGTGGAGTAAGAAAGTCCAAGAAAATGGACAAAATCCATAGAGGCAGAAAGCAGACTGGTAGTTTCTGGGGGCTGGAGAAGGGAGGTGGGGAGTGACTGCTGACCAGCATAAGGGTTTCTTTTGGGGTGGTGGTGGAAGTGTTCTAAAGTTAGATAGTGGTACTATTTCATAACCTTGGGGGTATACTAAAAACCACGTCAAACTGTTGTTTTCAAAAATTTAGAAATTGCAATCATGAAAGATAGTAAAATAACATACAGGAAAAAAATCAGCTCATGAGTCTAATATTCACAACTTCCGCAAGGTACACGCTTCTGAGGGACAGTGTCACAGCTGAGGTGCTACTTTGGTGGGAATTGGGTCATCTGGGGTAGAAATCAGACCATGCAGGCTCTAAATTTCTTTCTCTTGTGAACACTCAACTTTCAACTGGCTGTAAAAAGACGATTAGGGCATGAGACAGGACATATTTGAACATTGATGAAATATTTGATAATTTAAGGGAATAATGTACTTTTCATAGTTAGTATATGATAACAGTACATTTGAGAGATGTATTCTGAAGTGTTTCTAATAGATACTGGGATATCTGAGTTTAGCTTGAAATAATCCAATAGACAGGGTATAGATGAAACAAGAGTGGCCATACATTGATGACTGTTCAAGTTGAGTTCATTATACTATCTCTCTACTTTTGTGTAAGTTTGAAAATTTTCCTGATAACATGTTAAAATGGATTTTATCATTCTCTGTTAAATACAAAAAAAATCCAGCTTGCTCATGAGAAATTATATTCTTTGTAGCACTTATCTCATTTGCTGATTTATGGGTGACTTCTGAGAGATTGGAAGCTCCGGTGCGGGCTCTAAGTCACATGTATAAGCGTGAAATTCCAGTAAGGTCATCCACAGCCTTTTCTACCTTCCCTGTGCTTCTCAGATCATACTACATGGGTTATGGAAGGAATAGTTGCAGCTCTTCAGAAAGACAGAAGGGAGCTCTCGTTTCTCTTAAGGGTAGTGTTGCCCTTGACCTTTCTTTGTCTCTTCTTTCTCCCTGCTCTTCAGTGGGATTCGAATGCTGACCTACTTACATGTCTTCTTGGGAGGGAACTGAAAGAATAGCATTTGTCCTTGACTCCATATGTGAACTTGAGACCCATGCATCTAAAACCCATGCCCACACCCGTAAGACTGTGGGGAAAACAGGGTAATGTTGACACCAACGTGTGATTGGGAGTGAATGCCAGCTTCTGTTGTGGTACTTTCTTCAGGTACTCTTTGTTCTCAGGAGAGATTAAATCTGGGTATTTGCATTTCCTTCTCTGAGTCTCAAGATTGGAATTCTTATTCATAAAAACATTTATTACATTGATATTCCATGTGTTTCATTACACTGGATGTACAGGTTCATGGTGTAACTGAAACTCATTTTTATGTTCAGCAGACATTTGTGTGTCTACTATATGCTAGGTGTCTTCTTTACAGAGGCTGGCAAGGGAGCCGAATTCTTATACTAGTTTTGGATTCCCGCATTACCTCCCCTAAAGAACCAGCTTTGGTTTTTGGAACAATATTGGCTTTCTAGGAGTCACAGGCTATATTTATCTCAAGGTGAAAGAGATGAAAGTACTAAGTGCAGTCACATGTTCTACCACTGACCTATATCCTCTTTGAATTGTTGAAAGCACCGAGTGACTATGACGTGAGAGTAAAGCTGGAGATGTTTCACTTCATAATAGTTTGGGATAATACTGCGTTTGATGTCAGTGAAACCTCCACATTGCTTAGACTTTAATGACTGAGTTCCCAGGCATAAGATAGTTAGAGAAACAAGGTGAACATATATAAGACTTAGGGTCTCCCTTGAGCTTGTCTTGTTGGCAGCACTAACAGGAGGCAGTGCTAATTAAGCACAATGTCCAGCACTGTGAATACCACTGCTGGTTGCTGTTCTTCTCCTTCAACTGTACTAACAACTTCCCACCTACCAACAGCTACCTGTACCAAGTAGTTTGTGTGCATTACCTCATCTAATCCTCAAAGCCACCTTGTGAGGTAGGTGGCCCTGTCCTTGATGTACAGAGGAGGAAGCCATGGCTAAGCAAGGTCAGATGTCTTTCCACGCAGCTAGTTAGTGCAATATCTAAGAATCAACCCAGGTTTTCCTAATTTCAAAGAGCATACTCTTCTCTATAAAGTGTGTTGCCTCTGCTTGGTGTTCGATAAATATTTGCTGAATTGGTGCATGTTTTGGATATTTGACAGATGTTTTGCATATCTCCTAAATTTATACAAGATGAAACGGTTATGAGTCCACAAGAAATACCAAAGATATTATATGAATGGGAGTCTGACCAAAGCCACGTTTTGTTGCCTAGACATGTGAAGGTAAAACCCACCTGCACTGTCTCCTGTTGCCTTTTGCTGCTGCATCAGGGTTTCACAAAGTGCTCTCAGTGCCAAAGGCAAACCGCTTACGTTCTCTGTGGGAAAGCATATTACTGTTCTTGGTCAGGTGGCCAGTTAGCCTAGTTGGTTTTGGAGCATAGTGTTACTAAAGGTTAGCCTCTTCGGATATGAGCCAGTTGGCTCGAGTGCATAAATAGCTTGACACAGGCAGGCCAGAGTATGGATGTATGGCTTAATTGGATCTCTAAGCACTAATCAGAAATCAGTCAGCAAACATTTACTGAACAACTGCAACATGCCTGACACTGTTTGAGGAGTGCTGGAGGATTAAAAGGCGGAAAAAATGTGAGATCTAGCCGTGCAAAAGTTTACACCTAGTTGGTGCAGATATGACTTCACACAAAGAGAAAAATATGAAAACAGGAGCCATATCTGCAGTTTTCTTTCACGTCCTCATGCTCAGCAGCCAGCTTAGTGCCTGGCACAGCATTAGAACTTGATACATAGTTTCTGAATGAATGAGAGTGCAGAGCACAGAGACAGGTAGCCTTTTTTATGGCTTTGTAGAAGTTGAATTTGAGCTGGATATTCAAGTATGAATACATTGAAGGAAGAGGAGAGGAGTAGGAAGGTGGGAAGGACGTTCCAAATGCAGGAGACTGTGTCAAGAGTACTCTGGAAGCATGGGAGTACATGTATAAATGTGCCCAGGAAGAGAAGATACCAAAGAGACCAATTTTGCTGGGCCAGAGATATGACTGGAACCGTTATATCTCTGGACCGGAATCTTGAGTGTTGGATGAAGACACTCAGATTTTATTCTGTAGCAGTCTGAATTTCTGATCAAAGCAGAAAGGTATGATCAAAATGGATGGTTGGGTTGGGGCACCTGGGTGGCTTAGTTGTTAAGCATCTGCCTTCAGCTCAGGTCCTGATCCCGGAGTCCCGGGATTGAGCCCCGCATCGGGCTCTCTGTTTAGTGGGAAGCCTCTTCTCCCTCTCTCACTCCCCCTGCTTGTGTTCCCTCTCTCATTGTGCTTCTCTCAGTCAAATAAATAAAATCTTTAAAAAAACAAACAAAAAAATTGGATGGTCAAGGATGGAAAAGACTGATGAGTGTGGAGGCCGGTTAAGAGACTATGGTTATATTTCAGTGTTTGGGTAATAAGGACCTGAACTAGGGTATTGTCTAGGAAAGCTGAAAGAAAGAGGCAGATAGAAGAGCTATTATGAAGAGAGAAGAAGCAGGGCTTGGTGAGCAGTGACTGGATCTACGGGTCTAGTGAAGGTAAGCAAAATTACCTTTTTAAATAATCAGAAATGGCCCAGTGATCCTGAAACAGGGATCTTGGGAAGAGGGTGATGGTATTGTTCTATTAAGTGTAACATAGAAATCAGAAGAGAGAGGTGGGTTTGAGAAAGTAAAGTTTTAAATTTGAGGCATGGGGACATCAAGAGGAAGTGTCTGCTTAGTAATGGGAGAGGATGGCTGTGCCCTGCTTGTCTCTTTGGATTGGGCAGCTGCTGTATCTACTGCCCATGACACAATGGCATATCCTTGGGTTCCCCCGAGGGATGACTTATTACGGAAGTGATAAGTAATTTAACTTTTCATAAGGGATAAATGAGTAGATTCTAATAGATAATAAATATAATCTTTTCTGTATCTTTCCTAGTAATATCGGTCCTCCCAAGATGGGAAGACATATATGCTTTGAAGCAGTTAGTGAGAAATGGGACTCAGAAGGCGTGGGTGGAGGGGGCTGATGGTCCCCTCCAAGCAGAGTGCACCCCTGCAGGTACTTGAAGTGATGTCAGTGATGGATGTGGAGGCCACGGCCATACACACTTCCTGGAATGAGATTCCTATCCTCTTAATCATCAGTTTTATGAGAGCTTCTTGATAAGCACAGCATAAACAGGAGAGTTGGACTTTTTCTCACATGGAGTCTCCGATGGTTTAACAGCATCAACTAATTAAAAGTGCAATGTAAGACTTTGACTTGTCTCCCCCAGCCACTCTGCTTTGACTCTATAGTGAATTACAGAGCTGAAGCATAGTAAATAGTTTAGATAAGTCTTCATTCTTTCTCTTTTTAATTGAAAAAAAATGTTTTATGTGCTCTTATTCTCCTTAGACCCTGGGGAATGCATGCCAAGTATATTTATATGTAATTTCATTGACAAAATTAAAATTCTCATTAAAACAAAAGTGGGGGGGAAATGTTCCACCTACATTGAAGTACAAAAGAAGTTTGTGACTACCTTCTCTCCAATATTAGAATGTACAGAACAATTAGAAGTATTTTTAATCAATTCAGATATTTTTCTCTGAGTTAAGAAAGTCAAGCTGTAATTCATTGGGTAATAATTCCTTTAGCTTTTTCAATCCAGCAATTCTATACTTGCACATGGCCCAGTAATGGAGAGCAGGGGTAGTAAATACACGTGTTTGTTTCTTTGGGGTCCTATATGTGCATAGCAGGTGCGAGAGAGAAAAGGTTCCAGGGGTTAAGTAAGTTATTGTCCAACCATGCCATGAAATCTTTTGCAGCCCTTAAAAATAATATTGTAGAGGAATATTTAAAAACCTGTATAGTATACTAAGTGAAAAAGATTGCAGAACAGAAATAAATAGTATGATCCCATTTTCATGAACACATACCCAATTGCAATAACACTCATCAGATTACTAACAGTGGTTATCTTGTGGTAGAATTACTAGTGGTCTTAATTTCCTAATTTCTTCTCTATATCACAAAATATTACAAAACTGAAACATTTTATTTACTTATTTATTTATTTAAAATTTTATTTTTTCAGTGTTCCAAGATTCATTGTTTATGCCCCACACCCAGTGCTCCATGCAATACATGCCCTCAGTACCCACCACCAGGCTCTTCCATCCCCCCACCCCCTTCCCTCCAAGACCCTCTGTTTCTGAGTCCAGAGTCTCTCAATTTTTGTTTCTCTCCCCGAATTACCCTATTTCCCATTTCCTGTCCTTCTCCTACTATCCTCTGTATTACCCCTTATGCACCAGATGTAAGTGAAACCATGTGATACTTGACTTTTTCTACTTGACTTAAAAACGGAAACTTTTTTTTTTTTTAAGATTTTATTTATTTCTTTGACACACAGAGAGATCACAAGTAGGCAGAGAGGCAGGCAGAGAGAGAGAGGAGGAAGAAGGCTTCCTGCCAAGCAGGGAGCCCAATGCGGGCCTCAATCCCAGGACCCTGAGATCATGACTTGAGCCGAAGGCAGAGAGAGGCTTTAACCCACTGAGCCAGCCTGGCACCCAAAACTGAAACATTTTTTAAAAGGATAAAATATGCACTGAATTACATAGGTTTCAAAGGAAATGGCATGCATTCAGGTGGTAATGATTTGCTTATCTTCAGATGACTGAATTAATAATGGTTCACACCTTTCTTCCTTTTTCCCAAAAACTCATTTTTTTTTCTTTTTTTAAGATCTCATTTATTTGACAGAGAGAAGCACAGCTAGAGAGGGAACACAAGCAGGGGGAGTGAGAGAGGGAGAAGCAGGCTCCCCTCGCCCACAACAAGGAGCCCAGTGTGGGGCTCTATCCTGGGACTCCAGGATCACGACCTGAGCTGAAGGCAGACGCTTAACAACTGAACTACCGAGGCGCCCCTAAAAAGATGGTTTTTGGAACAGTGATGAAAGAATTTAGCGTGCCTGGAGGACTTAGGTAAAAGTACATCAGGTTAGACCTCATACATTAGCATATATGGAGAGTCTGGATTGGAGCAAAGGTACAAGAATAGCAGGAGGACAAGAGTTCCAAGGGGACTGGTAATGATATTTTCTCAGAAGATGCTCTCTCCTGCCTTGGCCTCTTATTGTTATCCAGGTAAGTGAGAGTTATCAGTGGAGGAAGAGATCCTGGATTACAAATGTGAGAATTCTGGAAATCCCCAGCAAGGAGTAGGCATGTTAGCATCAACTTTGCTGAATATTGTTAAGAGTTAGGCCTACGGCTAAAAGCTGTAGATACACAATTGACCCTTGAACAACATGGGTTTGAAATGCATGGGTCCACTTATGCAATTTTTTGTACTACAGTACTGTAAATATATTTTGCATATGATTTTCTTAATATTTTCTTTAGCTTACTTTATTATAAGAATACAGTGCATAATACATATGCAAAATATGTGTTAACCAACTGTTTAAGTTATCAGTAAGGTTTCTAGTCAACAGTAGGCTATTAATTAAATTTTGGGGGAATCAGAAGTTGTATGGAGATTTTTATTTCATGGGGGGTCAGTGCCTAACCCTTGCATTTGTTAAAGGTCAACTGTATTATTCTTTCACTGAATTTTTACTACCACACTATGAGTTATAGGTATTATTATGAGTCCCATATTGTAGATGAGGAAATAGTGGGTCAGAGATGAAGTAACTTGCCTGAGAACTCACCATTTAGGGGTGCCTGAGTGGCTCAGTCATTTAAGCGTATGCATTCAGCTCAAGTCATGATCCCGGAGTCCCAGGATTGAGCCCCGCATCGGGCTCCCTGCTTGGCGGGAAGCCTGCTTCTCCGTCTCTCACCCCTTGCTTGTGTTCGCTCTTTCACTGTGTTTCTCTCTTTTTTAAAAATCAAAAAAAAGGGACTCACCATTTAATAAGAGAAAGCCAAGATTTGAATTCAGGTATGTCTTATTCTAGAATTTATCCTTGTAGAGGACGAGATGCATGTTGTCCCAGGTGAGGTGGTTCCTAGGGTGAGGGAATTGCTCTATTTTGCTTTGGAATGTCTCAGAGTTGTCTGGAGAGGTTTATAATATGTAGATTAAAGATCAACAAATAATAAATTCCCAGCGTCAGAGGCAAAGTGTGGATCTATGGTGGTAGGCATTTCCTGAAGGATCCTTTCACCTTGCAACTTTCCATTGATGTTGAGGGAATGTTCCCCACAGAAAAGTAAGTATCCTCCTGCCTTTATATACCCCATGGAACATATAAGCTGGGATAGTGATTCTCAAAGTGTGGTCCTCTTACCATCAACTGGGAACTTTGTTGGGAATGCAAATTCTTAGGCCCCATCCCAGATCTGTTGTTCCAGAAACTCTGGAGGGTGGGAGGTCCTATTACACGTGTGTCAAGTCCTCCAGGGAATTCCGGTGCAGGTTGGCTTGAAACAACTGAGCCAGGATATAGTCACACTTTTGAAGACTTTCTAGTCACATATTAAATTAGCAAGAGGAATAAAAGCTAAAATGCTGCTATGGTTTGGGTGTACTTTTTTTGGGGGGGGGTGTACTTTTAATTTTTGTTGAAGATGCATGCTTGTCTGATTTATCTCAGGAATAGACTCTTTTCTCCCTGAGCCAAGCTAATTCATGTTTTTGGCTTGGTATCAGGGACCCTTTTAACATACTGCAGCTTTGCTAATTTTAATAGTGCCTTTGTCTTTCAGTGAGAGATCATATCCTGGCTAATTCCAAATCTGACTGTAAGCACTATTTTTTTTTTTTTTTTTTTACACTGGTTAGTGAAGCAACTTGAGGTTTTTTTCCTCAGAATTACCCAAGGGAAGAAGTGGTGGTCATAAAAACAACAATACTCTGCATTCCAGAATATTACTAGCTTTCTGAGTTCTTAAATATGCACCTGGGAGGAAGTGGCATGGGAGTTACCATAGAGATTGCAGGATAGATGGTCACAAAGTCTGCATGAGGAGGAGGCCAGTCTCTGTTCAGAAGAGCAATTAGTCCATTCATTTAATTGTTTACACTTCTTCTATAAGCCTTAATTGCTTGTTTGAACTATGGGCTTAAGCACAAATTATAATCATTAGTGTCTAATCAGTGACTGTATGTCTTAATTTCTTTAAGTGAGTCGAATCTTCAAGTGAAGACCCCCACTTCTTGTTTTTTTCCCTTCTTGACATTTTTTAAGGCCAAGAGTCTAATAAATAAACTAATAGATAATTTTATCATTTACAACATGGCCTTGGCATGTACATGTTTAGGTTAAATTATCATTCTCAGTGCAGTCAGGCAGGAAAAGAGAGAATTCTTGAGTTGCTATATATATTTATAAGTAATTTTATTGGCTGGAGAGAAGTAGAAGGGCCTATGGAATCTCTGACGTTATCAATGACATTGGAGTTTTTTGTGTCAACAACTTGGAGAATGGGTTTCTCAAAATGTGACTTATCAGGCTGATTTTGAAATTATGCGGGTGGCCAGACCTGCTGGAACAGGGTTGCCCGCCCATCAGGCTGTGTGCGGAGGCTGAGCTGGGGGTGACAGCTGGTATATTCTAAATCCAGAGTTGGGGAATTCAGCCTCTAATGATTGTTACATAATACGCCCGACCAGTTCCTACTGCTGGCCTACAATTTGTTGGCTGGGAATTCTTACAAGTAACACAAGTTCAGGGCACCTGGGTGGCTCAGTTGGTTGCGCATCTGACTTTGGCCAGGTCATGATCTCAGGGCCTTGGGATCCAGCCCCACATCCTTGGCTCCCAGCTCACCAGGGAGTCTGCTTGTCCCGCACCCCCCCCTTCCCCTGCTTGTGCATGCACTCTCTCAAATAATTTTATAGAACAAATTCTATAATTTGTTATAAATTCTATAACTTGTTACAGTTGTGTAATTCTAAAAATCATAGAATAAATTCTATGATTTGGAAGAGAGCATCTATATAATGTTATTAAAGGGGGAAAGAAAATTCGTATTTAGAAAGGTTGCTATTTGACTTCCCACAATAGTAACAGCCACAGGCTTTGTGGCACATTTTTCTGTCTGCCAGTTGCTGCTTCTCGTGTTAAGGTACAAAGTACTTATTTATTGACACACTGAGCACAGGCAGGTAGTACATCCTATATTTAATGGTGTGTTCGTTACACTTATCCAGTAGTCCTTGCTCTGCCTTCTGTGCTGCTACTGAGAGCAAGCTGAATAAGACCGCCTAAAAAAATGATAGGAAGCAAACTTTTATAATCTATATTTGTGACACTCTCAACCTACTAAAGAGACTAAAGTAGTCATTGTCCATATATATGTGTGTGTTTTAAATCCTGTAAGAACGAGCACCTAGACCATAAATACCAAAGACCCCCAACCCCAGGGATGGTGTCTATACCAAAGCATAAGGATAGTGAAAAGAACTGATATCAGAGTATTACTGGTTTTCAGAGCTTTTAAATATACTAACACCTTAAAATAAAAATTTCTTCAAAGCACGGATGCCTTGATGGCTCAGTCTGTTAAGTGTTTGACTCTTGGTTTCTGCTCACGTTTCAGCGTGGAGTTTGCTTGTCCCTCTCCCTCCCACTCTGCTCCTCCTTTTCATTCTCTCTCTCTCTCAGATAGATAGATAGATAGATAGATAGATAGATAGATAGATAGATAGATTTATTTATTTTTAAAAATTTCAGAGCAGTAGAAAGGTACCTGCTTATAAGTTTGAAGCTACAAGTAAGCAGATAATTAATGTTGAAGGCATAGGAATCATACAGTATTAAAACGTAGCAATTTCATTGATAGATAACTGATAATTCCATGGGTGATTTGTAACTCTTAGTGATTTGGAAATGATTTATTTTGGAGTTTTCTGTGTCTCTGACCTATTTATTTTACCTGCTTTTGATTTTGTTTGTTTGTTATTTTGCTTTTGGCCCTATTACAGTTCCAAAAGAAGGCAGGTCCAGAGTGAAAAAGAGCCTACACGCAACTTTAGCTGGCCACCTTTGGATACCTAGATCTGTACAGATCAAATTTTCAACTTGAATCATCAGATAATCCCTTTTCTTGTCCTGCTTCCAGACATTATTTTCTCTTCTCCCATAAAATATTTCAGGTAATTTCTACAGGAATCTGTAGTTCCAGAGTCTATCATTTAAATGAAAATCTAAATACAAATGATAAATAGGTGTCTTATATAAGATGGCATATATTCTTGTTAGCTTTGTCCCCACTTCTGTTCCACTCCCATATAGTCTTTCTCCTAAAAACTCATAAAGCTTATAAATCAAAGTATGCCTCATACCCATGGACCTGCCTCTTTGGATCCCAGAAGAGGAGAGACATTCAGTTTAAACTAGGGTTCCGGTGCTAGGAAGGCTAGTCCTTTTGAATTATATTCTACCCTAGCTGGCCTCCCCAGTGCTACTCAGGAAAATAATTAAACACCATGTAGTAGGTCAATCCTGCTGTTATGCGGAGGATGTGGAGTTGCCCATGTGAGAAGCGCTCTGCAGCAGACCAGTGCCTGCGCATTGGAGCCCTTATCCTTGGATGCTGATGTTTGGAACCAGCAGGCTTTATGTCCATAGTTGCTATGAACAGTGAGGTACACCTGGCTTCAATAGCTCTGAAAGGTGGCTTCCTATACCATTGAATGCCCCCCACTGACTCAGGATGTCCCCAGGCAAAATGTGTTATCCCACATAGAGTGTATCTTAAGTTATATGGAAAATGGGCTTGTTTTTTAGAATTGCATACTAGGGGCAGGATGGGATGGATTTCCCAGTAAACTGTAGCTGCACATTTCTGTGTTTTCAAGTAGGTTTAAGTAGGTCTGGGGGGGTCTGTGAGGTCCTTAGGTGATAGGATGGATTCCCTTAAGTCTGGAGTGCTTTAATTGTGGTTCTACCTGTGAAGGAAGGAAGGTCATCTTCTCAAACCTAGGTTCTTGATTCTTCAGTTAGCCAGGAATGTAAGGGAATGGATGTGGCCTTGTCAAAAGAGAACTTTCAGACCACCCACCAAACCAGAGGTAGGCTAGGACTTTTTTTCTGTGCACAGCCTCCCATGGCTTATGATTTTTATTGCTACCCAGTGGCATTTGCAGTATAAAATGGTGCCAGTGATACTCAACCTGTTGGGAAACAGCTAGACCATGTACTGCAACCAAAGCTGTTTGGTCAGCTACTCCAGGCTCTCACTTTGGTGGCCAGTGTTTTGTTTATGAGTGTCTTCTCCTCTGTGGTTTCCGGCTTCAGCAATGTGGGGTGGGAGTTGTGGGGCCTGGGGGGAGAGGGCAGACAGAAGATGATTGGGCTCATTTCATTTCCTGAATCCTGTTAGGCATTCTTGCGTTTCTTGGTTCCATCTTGGCTGGGCAGCATTTCCCACTGGTTTGCCAGACCAGCTTTCCCAGCCACCTCCGGGAGCGTGAAGGAAAATCACACCTTGCTCTGTGTCACCAGTTAACAGGCAGAGTTTTGTTCAGTAAATATTTATAGAACCTCCCTATTAACCTCGAACCCCACAACCTTGTCCCTTTGAAAAGTTTATTCTCCCTCCCTGGCCTCCCAAGTAACTGTTTGGGTGTAGGCAGTGCATCTCAGAAGGAGTGATGGTGCCCTTTAAGGCTGAGCATCACAGAAGAAACATATCCTTCCTGATCTTAACCCTGAACTTGGTAGACTGTACCCCTTTTTAGGGTGAGAGAGTGTTCATGGGAAAGGGACAGGGGCAGATTGTCTTTCGTGATTTCTCCCTTTGATTTGTCAAATTAAATCCTTGTGATCAGAGGAAGTGCAGAGCAGCGTAGAGAGAGGAATATGCCTGCAAACCCAGTGAGCTGCAGCCTTCCCTGGCTCTGTACACAATGACAATAATGTCATCAACCTGCATGAGCTTTTACCTTGTCTATGAAAGAGAGAGAGAGAGAGAGGTGCCCTCTGGTAATTTTAGAAATAAATTAGATGCAACCTAAATATCCAGCAGTAGGGAATTAGTTTATTAACTAGGATTTGTCTTTAAGCAGTACTATGTTGAACTTTTTTTTAAGGATTTCATTTATTTATTTGAGAGAGAGAGAGTGAGTGAGAGCACGAGAGTAGAGAAGGTCAGATGGAGAAGCAGACTCCCCTCAGAGCTGGGAGCCCGATGTGGGACTCGATCCCCGGGACTCCAGGATCATGACCTGAGCTGAAGGCAGTGGCTTAACCAACTGAGCCACCTAGTCGCCCCTATTTTGAATTTTTTTTTTTAAGATTTATTTATTTGG
>PITA01011494.1:0-66431 GCA_004023965.1 Spilogale gracilis | reverse complement strand
GCCGTAATCTGCTGTTATTCCTCACTCACAGAGCACTTTCCTTTTCAGGTATTTGTTTTCAATGGTTCAGCTCTGCGGGCTTCCTCCCCCACTCCCCTGTCTCTGGGGGCAAGCCTCCAGACCCTCCAATTTGTTTCTACCTTTTTGCCGATGTTCTTTGTCTCTCGTGGTGGTCCAGAAGTGGGAAATATCACATTTCGGGCTGGTTTCATGGGTGTTCACGGTGGT
Source organism: Spilogale gracilis (assembly GCA_004023965.1). Lineage (NCBI taxonomy): Eukaryota > Metazoa > Chordata > Mammalia > Carnivora > Mephitidae > Spilogale > Spilogale gracilis. The sequence continues at coordinate 66,203 of PITA01011494.1, read as the reverse complement.
CTTGTAGTGGTTTTTTTGTTGGAATTCAGCTCTCTTCAGGGAACTCCCTGAAATGTGGTCACCTGGCCTTCCGCCATCTTGACCCTCCCTTAATTCTTGTTTTTAATCAAACTATTAGATGTGCCCTATTTTTATAAGGAAGAGTCAGTAGAGTCTGGAACTATGTTTATTCTAAATAAGAAGTTGGAAAGATAGACCATGATGTCATAGTCATCAAAAAGTGTTCAAAGGGAGGTAATACCTCATAATACTCTAAGGAATACTTGTTGTCCATGGCAAATCAAGTATTTTAAAGTATACCTCAGGGATTTCTAGGGAACATTTTCCCATCTCTGTAAAAAAGCAAGGAGGAAAGAATGATTAATATGTATTTCAGCCTCCATATATGCTAATCACCATACTATATGCTTTACTTAATTCATCTCACTTAGTCCCTTGCCCAGCAAGCCATGAGATCTGGATTATTCTCATTTATCTTTTCTCTTTTATTGAGGACATAAGTGAGTCATAGCTCTGCAGGCTTGGAAGCCAATGGAAGCCCATCTCACAGTCGTAGACTCAGGAAGGTTGGCGCCCCTGGTAGTGTCAAAGCTGTTAAGACATCCATGCTTATGCCACGACCTTCAAATGGTAGATTTACTGAGAATTTCTGACATAATTTAAATTACTTTATCATGTATAAGTTCCACGGTGGTTGTATAAAATTGTAGCCTGGTAGAGACAAATATTTATTGTTCTATTACCACATTCATTGATTTTTATTGATGTCACTTTAAAAATAGTTAATTTAGAGTATTTAAAAATATTGAAAATACAGTAAAGAAACAATATCAATTATGACCCTACCACAAGAAAGAACATATACATATTGATGTATTTGCTCCCAGTCTAATTTTATGGATGATATATGACATTGATATTATGTTTATTTTAGATTCTATAAAACATAGATTTTGCCATACATACAGTTTTATGCTTTTTTTTCTTTATTTAAAATGTCATAGTTAACATTTTTGTTTGACATTATTAATAATAATCAAAAATATAATTTTAATAACTATGCCTTTCTCTCTATGTGCAATGTAATACTAAATACAGTTTTACCCATTGTTTCAGAGATGCTACAGTGTGTGTGTGTGAGAGAGAGAAAGAGAGAGAGAGAGAGACAGAGAGAGAGAGAAATGTACCTGCTCTCTACCTATTCCTCCAGATTTTCTCAGTTTCATTCCTATAACAAGTCAGATTATCAAACCACACATTTTAATTCCCCATGAAGGTGTCACTCCTGATCATGGTTTGGCATTATCTCTGCAACAATGATTAGAAGTCTACATTAAAAAATAGCAACGTAAATAAGATTGCTGTGTCCTCAATAAAACTATAACATCCAGGCATTATTCACTGCATGGACGAGGCCCACGAAATATATTCGTGTTAGATATTGGGTCTGAATAAGAGACTGTTTCACCTGAATCACAAGGATGCTTTTTTTTGACCAGTTGTCCTTGATGCATCTTCCTTTCCCCTTCAGATCTTAAGAAGCAAACCTAAATTTAGTGCTCAAATATAGAAAATATGTATAATCTAGATCTGCACTATCTAGTATGTTACCCACATGTGGCTATTTAAATTTAACTTAATAGAGATTAAATAAAGTTAAAAACTCCATCCCTTAGTACACTAACCAGACGTTTCTGTTGTTTACCATACTGAAAAGTACAGATACAGAATACAGATACAGAATATTTCCATCATTATAGAAAATTCTAGCGTACAGTACTGGTCTCAATTATGGATCAAATCATACACTTCCAGCATGCCACACAGCTTAATATTTAATGTTAACTTACACTGTATTGATGATTAACTACATACTATTGCAAGCTACCTTCTATTATTTTCAGGATTAGGTAAGGACAAATAATGTGACTACATCTGTCCTTTCAGAATATATTATCATCCTAGTCTAAGTTCTTATAATGTTGACACTCAATCAGTAGGATGACTGGATAAGTTATCAGGCTTATAAAAGGGATTTAAAGATTTTAATCATATCTGGGAATTTTAGATTTATCTGATCACATTTGTATAGATGCCTGCCCACATATGTTATTATGACCTTCCCTTCCTTATCCCCACCACCTAGTCTCATTTTCTACATTGCCTATAGTAAATATAGGAATACTGGCTTTACTGAGGACCATAAAGATAGTGCTGGAAATGATGAAGGTGCAGCAATTCTGCCATGCTGTGTCATCACCAATAATGGGCATTGCTGCAAGAAGGTGACCACCAGAAGGAGCTTCAGGAGAAAGCAGTGTCGGTTCTGGCTGGATAACATGGAATGTTTTATATACTATGCAGGGACTTTATGAAAATCTGAAAGCAGCATTAATATTTCAGAATTTAAAATTATTCATATGTGTAGTTTCTACTGATTTGAGATGGTTTTCCAATAAACAAATCGATAGTACATCTTCTTTAGGGCTGATGGTGGCATTTTGAAAATGCTTGGGTATAAATAAAGCAAACATACATTTCCTATGTCTGACTATGTAGTCAGAGAATGCTTAGCCATAAATCAACATGGGCCACTTTAATTTCGTTCCTTGCCTACATAATCAAAACATGAAGCTCTCTTTTCTTTAACACATAATTCTCTTCAATCATTACATAAATTGCCATATTTCTTTATAACAAAGTAAATGCCTGGGTTCAGCTATGATTTACAGATTGTATAAATTATTAGCCATATGGTTGTTATATGACATTCTGCTTATAAAATATATATTTTAAGTAAATACATCTATGACTATGAGAAAGTTATTTATTACTATGTAGATGTTTTAAATATCTTCTCTATCATAAGGGCAAGCACTTCCAACTGGATTATATTCTTTACCCCAAATACATTTTTTATGGTTTTATCATTACAACCTATAAAAATGGGTAAGTGTGGGGGTGCCTGGGTGGCTCAGTTGGTTAAGCGACTGCCTTCGGCTCAGGTCATGATCCCGGAGACCTGGGATCGAGTCCCACATGGAGCTCCCTGCTGGGTGGGAAACCTGCTTCTCCCTCTCTTACTCCCCCTGCTTGTGTTCCCTCTCTGGCTGTGTTTCTCTCTGTCAAATAAATAAAATCTTTAAAAAAAAATGGGTAAGTGTGGGCCTTCATAAGGAGAACTTCCTACCTTAGCTATCATTTACTATGAAAGAATCTTATTTTGTTATTGTTGTTGTTGCTACTTTTCACTTTCAGCAAAGTGTCATTTGACTGAATTATTCATTTGTTATACTTCCTGGGTACTAAGATGCCTTTAATTGTTTGCTGCACCACCAATAATCCTCTTCCTCCTTCTCCTCCTCCTCCTCTTCCTCTTCCTCCTCCTCCTCCTCCTCCTCATCATCATCATAATCTTTATTGATAATAATCTTCATGAGAGTTGAGAAGGGATCATTTTTAAAAGAGTAATGTTGATTGGTAATGAAATGGCAAATATATTCTTCAGTTATGAGCTGGCAGCAGAATTTTTCTGAGGGATAGAGATATCTTGGTTGGTAAACTACTTTGTTGAATACTTCAAATTGTTGCTTGACAATCCAGCTTATATGTGTTGTAGAAGGCACCAAACCTTCTAGAGTGGAGTGTGTGTGTGTGTGTGTGTGTGTGTGTGTGTGTGTGTGTGTTGAGGGCTGATGAAGCTCTGCATATGGACAAAAAAGGAATTAGGAGCTTGGGGTGGGATTGTTTGGGGACAGCGAAGAAGCAGGAAAAGATGCTGAGAAAGGAATATCAAATGGGAATAGGCCAAGGGCTTCCAGTTTGACTGCTTCATATCTCCTCTAGATTATTAGCAAATCATTCATGCTTTCAAAAATCCTAGTGGGAGGAAATTTTTTTGTGTATGGAAATTGGTGGATAAGCCAAAGAGATTTTTATGATCATTGATAAACATGGAGTACAACTGACTAGGGCCAACAATGCAAAAGCCAGAATTAGAAGAGCTGCAGAGCATCAAGCCTAAGAATCACTCCATGTTGATACCTATACATCTATTTCTTTCATTGAATGAGTATACCAGCCAGTTTGCTTAGCCATCCCCAAATGGAGAGAACTCTTTTCTTGCCAGTGTTTCCCAGTATAATCAGTGCTGTAAAGGACACTTAAACATGTCTCCTTGACCACACGGAACTTCTCTAAAGAATATACCTTTGGGTTCTTGGGAAATTTATGAGATATTCTTATTGCCCTCCAAAGTAGCAGTACATGGTATGTTCCAAAACACAGTATAAATGCATGTTTTGATTTTCAGTGTATGAAAGATCTGTCTTACCCTCCTTTTTGTGAACAGATGATATTATCATTCTGTTTTGGTATGGAATATTACCTTATTGTTTTATGTATACTTTTATTTATTTTTATTTTATTTTATTTTGTTGATTACTGGTGAGATTAGGCAACCTTTAAAAAATGCATTGGTCATTAAGGTCTCTCTTCTGTGTATTGCCTCAGTCATTCTTTGGCAGACACTCTTATTCATCTCCTTCCTATCCATTTTCACTTCTTTTCCAATAAAATCTAACTGAGATGTCAACATGTCCAGTTAAGCTAATTTTTTAATTTTCCCATGAGGCTGGAGATGGTCATGTTACATAACTTTGGCCATTGAGAAGTAAGTGGAAGTCACTGGGCCTTCCAGACAAAATTTTAAAAGATGTATCTTTTATATTTTGTTCCTGGAACTTCCCTTCTGTGCTTGTCTGGAACATAGGCTATGCCTGGAGAAGGGGAAGTAGCCTGTGATGTAAAAGAAATAAGCCTATTGAACAATAAAGGAGCTGTGTCCTTGATGATTTTTTCAGGTGGCCACGACCACCCAGATGACCTCCTTCTTGACCTCTAGTTTTGTGTGTAAAACCAGCGTATATCGACTTAAACTTCTCTAAATTTCTACAATAAGTAGCAGAATTCCATCTCATTAAAATAACTTTTTCCCATTTTTAATAATTTTTTCTCATTATTTCTAAGAATTTTTTTCTCATATATTCTAGATACAAATCCATTGTCAGTTATATCCATCAAAAATACCTTCTGCCAAAAATAGTGATTTTGTTCTGGCTCTTTAATTTTATTGTGGGTTCTAGAAAAATCACTTTCCCTTTCTAGGTTATGGAGCCATCTTCTGTAAAATGAAGAATAGTGAGTATCTAAGGATTTGTCTAGCCTTGATGTTCTGAGTTCATGAATATGTGCCGAGGAGACACATCTCTGTATAGCAGGACACAGCTATGTGGTTTGTAAAGTCCTTTGTATCCTGTCAGATAGATCACACAACCCAAAGTTATTATTTCATAGAGCTTTCTGGTGAGCTTTAGAATGATCTATATCTATATCTATATCTATATCATCTATATCATCTATCTATCTATCTACATATATTTTTTGAGCATGTATAGAAATACTCTTATAGACTTAGAGTTGAAATTGTTTTTATGCTACCCATGGGAAAAAAATAAGAAAACTAAAAAAAAAATTATATTTCAGCATATCTCCAGCTAAACTAAATAAATATATGTTGTCAACAGAAACATAGCATATTCCATTGATAAGTAATAAAAGAAAATGGTGAGTAATTTTTTATTTATTTCAGCAATACTCATTAAGTTATTATAAAAGGGAAATATATTGAAGTGATAGTTTGCTAGCTGTCAAGTTTGGATTTAAAAACATAATGTTTGGAGAAATCTTGAGAGACAAACAAAACAACAACAAAAATAGCAGAACACAGCCAGTAGATAGATCATATTGAATGTTCTTTCAAGATGGCCTGTTTTGGGGGCACCTGGGTGGCTCAGTTGTTGGGGATCTGCCTTCTGCTCAGGTCATGGTCCTGGGGTCCTGGGATTTAGTCCTGCATCAGGATCCCTGCTTAGTGGGAAGTTTGCTTCTTCCTCTCCCACTCACCCCCGCTTTTGTTCCCCCCTCTCTGTGTCTTTCTCTGTCAAATAAATAATGTCTTTCAAAAAATGATGGCCTCTTTGCCATGATTATTATGAAGAGAATATGTTTTCAAACTGGGACATACTTCCCACTAAATTTAATTTTTTTCCCCTTTGTGCTTGCATAAAAGTTGAGACAGAGGGGTGCCTGGGTGGCTCAGAGAGTTTAGCCTTTGCCTTCAGCTCAGGTCATGATCTCAGGGTTCTGGGATCAAGCCCCACATAAGGCTATCTGCTCAGGAGGGATCCTGCTTCCCTCTTTCTCTGCCTGCCTCTCTGCCTACTTGTGATCTCTCTCTCTGTCAAATAAATGAATAATGAAACTTTAAAAAAAAATGTTGAGACAGAAAAGATCATGACAAATAGTTGGAATGAAACTAAGTGAACACCTTTGGATGGAGTCAACGCCATCTTAGACATGAACCTTAGAATGCCTGCACTGATGTGAGTATTTGGTCTGTCAAAGTGCTTTACACTGTTCATTCCTCAGGACCGTGTTGTGGAAGGGGGAGAATCCTGCCAGGTTGTCTAGAACTACAACTCTGAGTTTGGTAATATTTATGTGAGAACCTATCGCATAAATCTACTAACCTGATTCAAGCCAATGATATTTGCGACTAATGAAGTCTTGAATTCACTAAAGGAGGAAAAATGACAACAAGAACACTAAGCTTGTTAATTTTTCTCATTCTTTCCTTACAACTCTGCCTATGAAAAATTTAAGAAGTGCCTCCTTCATCCCTGGAGTCATTACTTTTTTTTTTTTTTTTTTTTTTTTGGAACTGGACTCTAAAGTTTTCTGGAACCTAATTAAGGGATAACTAATAGTGTTATTAACTGAGCTGGATGAGCAGCTCTTGATTTTCAAGTGATAAAACTTGGGCCTTCCTCTTTTCCTTGCCTCCCTGTGAAATATAAAGGCTTCTTCCTTAGCAGACTGCAGGCCCTGCTCTGGCTTCTCCCTAGTTGTGGCAATGCTGCACCTCAAGGCACCTGCAAACTTGGCTCCACCCCTCCAGTGCCCTCCAAGAATAGCAGCCACATGACTGAGACACACCTCTTGGGGTGGGGTATCTTATCTCTCCACCCTGGCCACTTGAGTCTGGATTTCAAATACTTAACAATTCTCTCCTGCTGCTAGGAAAATGGATTTTTCTTATCTAGGCACACCTCATTTCTTTGTTTTGATGAGAGGCAGCAGTAGGTTGATGGGCCTGATGTTTATTTGTGTCTCTGATAATGTGATTAAATTCACAGTCTCTTCTTCCATAGGGCTATTTGGGGAGTAGTTGGATCTAGAGGATCTAAAGATCTAAACTTTAGATCTAAAGTTGGATCTAAACTTCCCTGCAAGGTCTCAGACCCTAGTGCTACTCTGGTCCTCATCCCAGGATCCTTCCTCACTGATGAAAAGGACTATCTCTGCATACTTCCTCCCACTGTATCCTTCCAGAAATCTTTCATTCTCTCTTCTTTCTTCCTATTGTCTATCAAATATGCATATATTTATCTGAACTATAGTTTTGACAGGTCTCAATGATTTCTTCTTTGTGTGTTTTTATTTGTTAGTAGAGTAGTAATGATTTCCATACTGGTTCATAAGCGGTCTTTGAATGAGTTTTTGAAGATAATGATAACTTTTTCTCTAGGAATCAGACACCACTGATGCCCCATCCTATATTCTTGAACCAAATGAATTTACAAGGAGTGCTGGTGGATTGTTCTCAGCCCACAGGAAATTTTTTTGATATAAGTTCTTTTTTTTAAGATTGTATTTATTTATTTGACAGAGAGAAACACAGCCAGAGAGGGAACACAAGCAGGGGGAGTAACAGAGGGAGAAGCAGGCTTACTGAAAAGCAGGGAGCCCAATGTGGGGCTTGATGCCAGGACTCTGGGATCATGACCTGAGCTGAAGGCAGACGCTTAACCACTGAGCCACCCAGGTGCCCCTTGATGTAAGTTCTGAGAGGACATATCACTTGATAAAAACCAAGTAAAGCAATACACCCACAAAACTGCTTCATCAACTTTGTTGGAATAGTTTGTTGAGTCATTAATCCTTTCATTCCTTCTCCATAAACGAACAACTTACAGATTAGGAGGCACTTCCAAGTAATGTTTTGTTTTGTCTTGTTTTGTTCATAATAAGTGAAGAGAATAGATAATGTGCTTCCTATTCTTACAGGACAACAAGAGAAATGGGTTTTTTTGTCTGCATGGGAAGTATGTTGTCTTCCATCTGTCCATCATTCAAACTGTACACCAAAAGAACATGTTTCCATGATAGTGTTTTTATTGTCAGTTTTTGTATCTGGTAAGATGTTCAAATTCTTAATCTTTATTCAAATGATCCTAATTTTTAAATATGCATTGAGAATAGTTTTGCTTTCAGAACCATGACAACAAGATATTACTGAGAACTAAGTTGAACCCATTGTATTAGAAAGAGTGGTCACTTGTAAAGTTTTATCTTTTCATTCTGGTACATGTAGGTATTTGTCTTCATTTATTCAAGTGTCTTACTAAAATATAAGAGTTAGAGTTCTCCAGAGAAACAGAATCAATAGGATGTGTATATATATAGAAAAAGATTTATTATAAGGAATTGACTCACAAGATTATGGAGGCTGGCAAGTCCAAATCTTCAGTGTTAGTCAGCTGACTGGAGACCTGGGAGGTGAGGGGAGTGTTGGCTACGGTGCAGATAAAGTCTGAAGGCAGTCTGTAGGAGAATTCTCTCTTATTCAGGAAGACCAGTCTTTTTGTCCTAGTCAAGATTTCTTTCGATAGGATGAGGGCCACATGCATAATGAGGGATAATCTTCTCATCAAAGTTCACAAATTTTAATGTTAGTCTCACCCAAACACAGCCTCTAAATTGACACATAAGATTAAACACCACGCTAAAGTTTTTCTAGTTTTCTTCAAATCTGGTGCATGATTTTAAAATTCATTTCTTTTTGTTTTATATTTTTGTCTGCTATTATAAATTGGGATTCCTTTCTCACATTATGTTTTTAAATCTGACATTCTGCCTTAAGTAATGTATATAAAACTTGTAGCAGAATGCTTGGCACATGGGAAGTGCTTAATGAAACCTCCTGGTAAGTACATTTATTTTGCATTTGGCACCTTAATACTTATGCACTGGTTTTAAAATGTTCTTTTGTAAATCTTTTGTTTTACATTCATAAATATTATAATCTACAAATAATTTTATTTTTCACTTGTCCTTTCAACAAACACATTATTTCCAACTCTTTACTTGTTGCTTTGGCTGGATTCTCAAAATCAAATTCAGTAATATTAATTAGGGAAGGCATCTTAGTCTTATTCCCAAGAGCAAAAGAGATCTCACATTGTCAAAATTTTCTTTTTCCCCTAAATTATCTTTTTTTAGGGACAATTTTTCTTTTTGTTTATCTTTGCCTTTTTTGCATTCATATTTTTTCCTATTGTCCGGTAATCCTTAGTTGTCTATTTTTAGGAATGTGGCAATAAAAAGGTCCTTAGCAACTTTAAATAGGTAAATAGATGAGGCTTTTTGACTGATGGACTTTATTGTAGAGTGACTGGGAAGAGAAATTTTCATGATGTTATGGGATCCTTGAACATCAGAAATTAGGGTCTTTGAATTTATCCAGCTTTCTGTTCTTTTTGATCACTTTGTTTAAAAATATTGGTCAGCTTTCTAGCAGTTTTGTATAAAGGGTACGTATGGAATTAACTATGCAAATTTCAAATTCCTCCCTCTTACTGTCAGTTTCATGTCTTGTTCCCTCCATTATACCTACTGTTTGAGTCTCAAATCTTTCTGAGACTTTGGATGGTAGAATGACAGTCTCTTACTATATCTTTCTAATTTAGGTATTTTCTGCTTTACAGCTGTTTACCTAGCTTCTTATATGCCATTTCTCCATCTTCATGATTTCATTCTTCTAGAAATATTAATTTCTAGAATAGCCTCGTTTGCATTTAAACTTCCTTTAAAAATTGGTTTCATTTCAATATGGTCTCAAGGGGTAAGGCAATAAATCATAGAGAACCAGGACTATCATATTAATTGCTTTTTTTTTTTTTAATTGAGTGCTGTTAGTTGCCTACTTAAGAAAGAATTTTTTAAGATGTGACGAGGTTCTTCTGTTCCTAATTTTCTAAGTTTTTAAAATTGGGAATGTCAACATCTTTTGGAAAATCTTATTTTATTATTTTTCATACTAATGTGATATACCAAATTATTAGATTTCCTTCCTCATTTTATTAAATTCTTTAGATCTAATTGAGTATTTGCTATGCTCTAGATACTTTTTAGGGAATACAAAAATAAGTAGAAGACATCCAAGACTATCATAAAGCTCCTAATATAATTGAGGACTTATTTAAGCCAAAGTTGTAATGAAACAAGTGGAAAATAGATGTACAGGGAAAATGGGGTCACATGAAGCAATTAACTAAAACTGAGAATAATATTGCTTTTACCGAGCTGTTGCCATTGGAGTTAGAATTTGAAGGCTGAAAATGCATTTTCCATGCTAGTAATGGAGAGCAATGATGGACTAACAGTGGTATTCCTGGTTAAAGGAACAGCAAACAAAAAGCAGAGAGGTGAAAAAAAAAATAAGATCCATGGAAAACAGCAAATAACCTTCTCTAGCTGTTTTCTAAGATGTATGGAAGAAGAGATATATTGCAAAGCTGAATTGGGATCATACAATAAAAGCCTTGAAAGACTTTTGTCTTTATACCATGGACACAGACATTTAGACTTATCAAATAGTTTTTAAAAAGAGTGGCATGATCAAAATTCTGATTTACAAAGATAAATCTGGGAAAAATGTAAAGGATGGGTTGACAAAGAGAGATCAGAGGCAGGAACTTATTAAAAGCCATTGCAAGAGTTCAGAAAGAGATCAAAAGGGTCCAAACTAAGGCATCAAATGTAGTAATTGGAGGAAAGGAATAGAGAGGAGAGTCTGCTGGAATGTACAATTTGTAGAAATCATAAACTGATCGGATATAAGGTTTGAGAAAAATGTAGACATGAGAACTACATCAGATTTTCCAGCAGAGTAACATGGAGAGGGCTGTACAGTTATTCCATGGGAAAGCAAACACAAGAAGTGAACAGTAGGTAATATGGGAAACTAATAGGGTGCTTATGGCAAATACAATGTCAGGAAGTACCACTGAAAGCTTCTCTTCTATTTTTCCTATTTGGAATAGTAAAAAATTTCCCGTGTGAAGTAGAGTTCTATCTTCATTATATTGGTGCTATGCCTAGAGGTTCTAGAATTTGATGTAGAATACCTGCGAGATTGACCTAGGCTGTATTGAGAACATATCATAGACACATTAATAATAAATGTGATCAGAAATAGTGGCCCTCCAGCAAAGACAGTGAAGCCTGAAGTTAAGATCTGTGCATGCACAGACACACACACAGACACACACACACACACACACACGCATGCACATGCACATATGTGTAGTTTGATGTGTGGCAGAAAAACTGAATTAATAAGAATCTGGATGTTCTTCAACCCAAGACTGAAAGACAGGGAATTGGCTTTGCCTTGGAGTCACCACCACTTTAAAAATGTTGAGATGTAACTGTGTCTGATCATGCAAGTTAGAATTCTACTAAGCAAAGACAACCTAAGCTTCTTCCTTCTATCTATTCACAGCAAACAGATACATTGTTGGATGCTTTAAAAAAAAAAGATTTTATTTATTCATTTATTTGGGGGTGGGTGGAGCAGAGGAGGGAGAAGGAGTAGCAGACTTTATGCTGAGAGCAGAGCCTGACATGGAGCTCAATCTCATGACCCTGAGATCATAGCCTGATGCAGAGCTTGATCTCATAACCTTGAGATCATGACCTAAGTCAAAATCAGAGTTGAACACTTGGGCGCCTCCGTGGCTCAGTCATTAAGTGTCTGCCTTTGGCTCAGATCATGATCCTGGAGTCCTGGGATCCAGCCCGATATTGGTTTTCCTGCTTCTCCCTCTCAGGAAGACTGCTTCTCCCTCTCTCACTCCCCCTCCTTGTGTTCCCTCTCTATCTGTGTTTCTCTCTCTCAAATAAATAATAAAATCTTTAAAAAAAAGTGTTGACCCTTAACTAATAGATATCCAGGTGCCCCTCTTTAGATGCTTTAATAACGATTATAGATCAGTTTATTGTTCTGATTCCTACTGGGCTACTGGAGAATGACCCTCCCTGGTTTACCCTGGTCAGTAGAATAGAAAAACTCCTCAAGCAATAGAAGTTTAGCCTGTCTAATCAATAGCTAGTTCTTCATAGAGGTATTAGTGCCTGGTAAAACAAGGGCAAGTGAGGCTTTTCCTATGACTGGAATTTCTCTAGAAGTTGAGTTTTGCCCCTCTGATTCCTAAAAACCCTCCTTCCTGAGGGCAGTAATGTGGCTCCTAGAGAAAATAAACAAGGGAAGAAATGCATTCTTCCCAGAAAGAAGACTTTCTAACCCTCTGTACCACTTTAAGTATCTGTTTTCACCAAATGATCCATTCATCCTGTATAGATTGAGCTAACATAACTGCAGCCATAATTTGCTAATTTCCCTTTATTGAATTCCTGACCAGAGTGACTATCCCCCCTTTCCTTATAAACCATCAAGCCACATGTTGTTCTTTAAATATATCAACTTTCCTTTCTTCTACCTTCCATCTATTACTCTTCTTGAAATTTTCAATCTCTAATTAGATTAATTAGTGAAGAATTTCCTTGATGTTAATTTTATAACCACACTATAACTTTGTTAAAATATTCTTATACAATATAATTCCCCTTGGGTCTTATAGTGGCCTGGAGAAGACCTGGAATAAAGAGATTCTGAGTAAGGATAACAACAGAATTCTGCCAGTCAGTCCAAAGACTTATGGGTGAGAAGCTTCAGGAAATACTTGTGGTTACCCTTGTCATGTTAAGCAAAATCTGTGCTCTCTAGAGCTCTGTGATCGTTACATGGTGACTATTAGGTCTGGACAGATGTTATGCAGCCACTTGGTGTTGAAGCCAGGGTTTTGTTTTAAGTCCCTGGCAGATTTTAGATTAAGGTGTAGAGAACTAGGGTCCTAGTTGGTATGGTACCATGAGCAAATAATATGCTTGTTGCGTAACAACATTACCTTAATGATATCCAATTTAATTTTTACCAGAGATTAGTTTATATACTGGAAGAATTAGTCACTGTAATCTTTTATAATCCCTTACTTTTGTATATTACTTTTCAGTTCATAAATCCCTGTACACACATGATCTCATTTAATCCTCCTATGACCCTAGGCTTTATCAACCTCACTTTGCAGATGTAGAGACTCAGAACCATGGAGATTAAAGCAATCTCCCTAGGTCTTCTTCTTCTCAAGTACTCTGTCCATTCAACAACTGTCATGTGATCAAGAACCCACAGAGTTGGTACAAGCCTCAAGTCTGGATTCAAGACCCAAAATAAAAACACCTCATGATTAGACTGAGGAGCTCTTAGTGTTTCTTCATAACTGGGCTGTATGTTCCTTGATCATGATGTTCCTGCATCATGCATATACATTCTTTCCCTCCTTGCCTTAGTTGAAACCTACTCACTCCTCCAGTCTCAGCTGGGTTGTTGGTACCTCTCAAAGGATTTCTCTGACTCCACTGATACCACCTCAGTCTATATTCTCCTAGTACAATGAATTTATTTTCTGCGTGGTTACATGCTTCATGTGTATAGCCCCCTGGAAGCTGCTGTATATCCATTGAGCAAGGGAAATGTGTTTTTACTCACTGTTATGTCCCAGTCCCAGCACTTTGAGTCCATAGTAAGTGCTCAATGTATATTTGTTGAATGGATGAATTAATAATTAAGTCTTACTTGAATAAGTTGGCCTATTTGTGATAAAAGCACTAATTTTATAATCCAGAGCTAGAAATGCCTTTGAAGACTTTTTCCCCTACCAAGCACATTTTCTTATTGTGAAACAGACCATGAATCCAATTCCCCTGGTACTTACACTATTCCATGGAAGTAAATGGAGCTACATAAAATTAGTTAAGTCAAGCAGAAGAGTATTTAAGATATTTCTGTTTGAGCACGTAAAACTAGTTTCATCCAGAATGAATTAATGAATCTATCAAACATGTCAATTTTTTTTTCAAGAAGGTTAGCCAGAGAAAGAATCTCATCTGAGGATCAAATTCATTTCTAACTACACATTTCAGCTCAAGTTAAGGGTAAATGTATCTCAGCTGGCCCAAAACATAAATGTCATTTATATGACATGCATGAACTTCTCTCATGAGGATGCTAAATCATGAACTGACAACCTGATTTTTCAATTTTGTCTTTGAGGCTAATGCTGTAACAGAAATGAACACATATATTGTTGTTTACATTATCTGTCACAAAGCAATTTGAGTGGTGAGAACGAATTTCTTATCATGGTCCATTCTTTTGACAATGCTAACAGACCATTCAAAGAGAGCCATTTCTAGTCCCACTCGACAGATGGAATGAATGAGGCAGAGAACACTGATGAATTAGATGAGCTTGAAAAATGTTTCTTGTGAAATGACTTTCTTGCATTGACCTGTGATAGGCTTTTCTGTGAAATTCTGTCCTTATGTAAAAGTGGATTTGCAGTGACAGATTCCTCGTGGGATCAGGGAAGCAGCATCCCTGCATGCAAGCCCCATGGCTCTGGCATAGGCAGTCTCATAGGCAGGGGAGAACTAGAAATTTGGGAGATCTGGGTTCCAGTTCTGATTTGCAGCAGATTTCTGCCTGAGCATTTGAAAATTACTTTCCTACTCTCAGTCTCAGTTTTCACATCTCTAAAACGAGGAGAATAAATTCTAAGTGATTCCAAATGTGAATTTGTGGCTGCGTTGCATCGGGATGATCTGGGACTCTAAAATGCAGGTCCCTGGATCTTATCCAAGATTTAACAAATCAGAACCTTTGGGAAAGGATTCAGAACCTGGGAATCCATATTTTTAATAGCTCCATAGATGATTCTTAGAAATTAATGAAATACAGATGGAATACTTTCAGCCATGATTATAAGCTTTGGCTGGGTCATTCAGCAACCTAATCACAAGCCATGTCCCTGGGGCAGCAACAGGGATGCATGGCTGGATGTATCCCTGGTTTGATACAGTACAACTGCTCATCAGGTTGTACTGTGGATTTTCTAGGCAATGTATGGTTTGAAGGAAACTGAAATATACTATTATTAGTCTCTCCAAGGTCCATAAATTCCACAAAATGGAGATGGGACATAATTATGTCAATAAGGGTGACCCATGTGAAGCTTCTGCGGAGCAGGCCACCACAAGTAGCTTGAATCTTAGGAGGTTATCTCTTGCAGCAGGCTTGTAGACCAGCAAAAGGGAAGAGGGACTAGAAGCGCTGGCTACTGTGCATGTTAACAGGTGTAAGCACTGGAACCTGAGCAGGGACTTACTACCTAAACTGAGCGAGAGTCTGTTCAACAAAAACCGTTGTCGTTAGAATGAATGTTGGTGCTTCAGAGGTACCATTTGTTTTTATTTATATTTTTCTATATCACTGGCTTTCTCATTTATACATTTAAGAACATTTGTGCTCACCTGCTACCTGCGCTATGTGCCTTGCAGAAGTATACAAGAGCCAGCCAGGGGATGCCTGGGTGGCTCAGTTGGTTAAATGACTGCCTTCGGCTCAGGTCAAGATCCTAGAGTCCTGGGATGGAGCCCCGCTTCGGGCTCCCTGCTCGGCGGGAAGCCTGCTTCTCCCTCTCTCACTCCCCCTGCTTGTGTTCCCTCTCTGGCTGTGTTTCTTCTATCAAATAAATAAATAAAATCTTAAAAAGAAAAAAAGAACATATGTGCTCTCTTAATATACCTACGTGTGCCTGCTGTGTGCCTGTACATGTGTTCAAGGCATTTTAGTAGTGTTTTGGGAAGAAGAATCCAGAACTGCTAGGAATTTTAACTGTGATTTAGGATTGGAAAAGTGACACTTTTAAGACTTGATCTTCTTCCATTTAAATGACAGATTTGTGGTTAAGACATACTTTTCAGCATTCTGTATATAATTAGCTTTGTTTCCTCTGACAAGCTTTAAATATAGAACCAAGATAATGCTTTTTCGTTAATACCTTTAGGCACAGCATTTAAAAAATCAAAATAATTTTCAAATTAAAATCTTTAAAATTACAAAGCTTCAAGAGGCTAGAACTTTAAAAAGCCAATTAGTATTTGGATATTTAGCTCAATGTGGCTTTTTTCTCTGATGAAAAAAAAAAAAAGAATAGTTATATGGGATGATGCTAATCTGCGTATTTTTTTATCTCAATTTATTCTCCCAAAATCTTGTTTTAAAAAATATGTGAGTAGTGGAAATCTCTGTAAGATGGCTTTAGTCTAACCTACTTGACCACCAAGATGCTAGTTCAAGAACCAATGACAGTTACTATTAATGATTATACTTTTTACAGGCAATAGAATCCCAGCTATAGTTCCTTAAAGGTGTTCCAAAAGGCAGCCTTTTAGGGAGTCTTGCTCACTCTCTTAGAATGTCAATCAGAGAACCTCCTGCCTTACTCTTTGGTTCTGTGGCCATTTATTGAGATATCATTGTGAACTCACTTCTATACCAAGTGCTTTCAGACAAAGATCTATGAGCTGCTTGGAAACACAAAGCCAAGAGCAGGCTTCATTTGAAATGTCCTCGTTGAAACATGTGTATATTAAAGCTCATCCTGCAGGTCCTGAGCATTCGGATCGCCGGCACTGTGACCTCGCTGTGTGGGAGAGAGCTGCTACAGGAAGGAAGCTGACAAATGAGCAGCATGGATCCCACATTCTGCTAAAATCAAATAGGACCTTTCCCCTTTGTCGGATGCCTTCATACGGGAGAAATAAGCCAGCAGGATGCCCACGTCTGAGTTACTCATCCATTTCACCAGGCTCTAAGAGAACCAGGTCTCATCACTTTTATTCAACAAGAAAAATTTCACCACGAGGCAGCTCATTTTTTCAAGAGAAAGTAAAATCTTACATAACTTAGGAGACTAAAAAGTAAAGGTTTGTGGGTTTTGGTGGTTTTTTTGTTTTGTTTTGTTTTGTTTGCATTTTAATGAAGGATTTCTCTTAGAAAAACCTTACTTTTTGCCAGAAGGTGTCCCAGTATAGGAGAAATAATATGGACCATGGCATTAAACAGACGTCAGTGTTCATCCTTAATCTACCACGTACTAGCTTTTGACTTTGCACATTACTTATGTTCTGACCTTCAATTTCCTCATTTATGAAATAGAAATAATGATAGTACCTCACAGGGCTGTTCTGAGAATTAAATGAAGAAGGAACCAAGCTTAGGTCGAATAAGCCTATGAGTACCCCCTAATAAATCTCCCAGTTGTCTCAGAAACATGTGTGTGTGTGTGTGTGTGTGTGTGTGTGCATGAGTGAACACACTCATGAACTTTTTGTAATGGGGAAGTATAGATTGGGCAGTTTTGTGCTGTCTCTACCTCTTTCTTTTCAGATGACTTTCATCAGACTTTTTATATTCATCTATTTCTCTCTGAGAATGCTTCCTTATTAAAATGGACATAATACTTTCTACTCCATGTGGGTACTATGATGACTAGTTGAGATAATCTATGTAGAGTACCTGGAAAATGGCAGTTACTCTGAGAAGGATAGTTTCCTTCCCCCTTTCCCTTTAGGCCTTTGAATTGAGAGAGAAAGGGAGACTAGAAGTTTAAATGTAGTTATGTCTCATGCTTGCAAAATTATTCCCTGATCATACCAATGATGATTTTATTGAATACCTATTGATTATTTGGTATGAATAGTTCAACGCACTTAGATGTATTATCTCATGTAATCCTCACAGCATGCCTTTTTGAGAGAAACTGTTGTTATCCCTATTCGAGAGCTAGAGAGGCCCAGATATTAGGTTACCCACCTAAGATCAAACATGACTGTCCTGGATTCCAAAATCAATGTATTCAATCATTTGACCTTCTACTTTCCTAACATCATGAGTGCTGTTGGTTTTTTGTTTGTTTTGTTTTGTTTTAATTTTTATCAATCTCTGGATTTAGATCAGGAGGAATACTAACTTATAAAATCTAGACAGACTTAACCTAAGTTATCTTTAGACTTGCTCTAGTCAAGGAGGTATAATTTTTCAGCCCTAGTATTTGATTCTTGTTTATGTAAGTACATAATTGAGATGCACTTAGGGAAAAAAAAAAGCATTGCACCCTCATTTTCTTTGCAGCAAAGGTATATGGTTCTAAGAAGCCTTACCCTTAAATGATTAGACAGGTTGTGTAACTACTAAGAATATTGTCCCTTAAGTAATGTGGAACATCTTATGCATATAGGTGCACTCAATTAGTTTTAAATTAGAATGTAATGATGTGTTTGCATTTCTTTTCTTTCTTTCTTTCTTTCTTTCTTTCTTTCTTTCTTTCTTTCTTTCTTTCTTTCTTCCTTCTTTCACTTTAGGAAGAAAAGGAGAGAGCCCTTAATCTTTTATGTGGCCTCATTTTGGTGAAAAGACAATTTAGGAAGTGCTTAAATTTAAAGAAGCCCCTCTGCATTTTGCTTAATCTGAAGGACTAAGAGAAGATAATTTTGCTTATACCTAGCTTTTTAAATAACTGTATTTTGTAATTTAAAACAGGGATGAGCAGTTGATATGGATTATTGCACTCAGTAAAATGAAATTGTCAATATGCTTAGATATGCAAGGCATGTAATCAGGCATGTTAGGAAATAGCCCATTCAACCTTTGAAATGAAAGATTTGCCTTTGAGACCATGATGGTAGAAAAACAACCATGCTCTTTATTTAGAAAATAAACTGGAATATGGGTAGTTATCTTAACATGGAACCAAGGTTACCCTTTGCCCTCGAACACTCTCTTTTATTGGGAAGAACAACAGGGGTGGGGCTGTCTGTCAATGTATCTGTTTTGAAGTTCTCCATTCTACCACTTGGAATGGCATGAAAACAACTACTTAGGGTCAGATCTTATGAACAGTGATGCAAGTCTAAGCATATTTCAACAATTTAGTCTGAAGAGGACATGAATAGCCATTTGTTCAATTTGGACTAGTTGTCTCCTTTTGGTAAGTCTCTTTTCCCATTACAGGGGTTATTTGTTGGCTCTGTTCTATCATTTGACTTTAGCTGCTTTCTGATAAGAACACTAGTAAAAGCTAGCAGTTGGATTCTGCAGTGTTCTGGTATGGTTCCAAATACTTTAATTTATTTCAATCTAATGATAGATTGAGGAGACAACATGACATTTGACCTCATAACCTTTATGTGGTAGAAGAGGGATTTACCTACGTGTGCTCACTCATCAAGAAAAGTGGAGCCTTGCACACTTTGCCAGTCTTCCTTGTAGTCAGACCCATTGTCAATCTCTAGCTGAGGTTTTCTAAAGCTAGTTACACAAGCACATATTTGGTTAGGATAAGTTTCCTAGGATTCTGAAAATTCAGTTTGAAAAAATGCAAAGGGACGTACCCAATTCTCTACATGTACTTGTAAGAAACAGAGGACCAGGAAGACAACTAGCGAACAGATATACCACCACACCAATACTAAAAATGTTGCCTAGGTTGACTCAGAGAACAGCAGAACTAAAATTAATGCTTACTCTTTTCTGCTGTCTTTGAAACACTCTGCCTCCTTATTCTTAGTGATATATTGACATCTTGCTGGTTTCTAAGGACACATCACAGAATTTTCCATATAGGGAAAGAGAAATCATATTTTTCAAAGGCTGTTTTATTTCTTTAAAAACTACATAGGGATTTTAAAAATCCTTGTTGAGAAAATAATTATAGATGAAAACACAAATAACTGGGATGCTATTTAGAGACATCTGAAACCATAGTAGGAGGCTGAAAGTAACAGAATAAACAAGGCACTAAATACAAGAGCTAAAAATGGTATTTAAAAATCATACTTTTCAATGTTTTCCAAGAATTGACAGACATAATGCTCAGGTAGTGCAATGATTAGAGAATGCATGTGATGACTTTTGGTGACATAAACACAATTTTAATATTTATTACAATGGTATTAGTATATATGTATATGTGTATATCCAAGTATGTATATTCATCTATATGTATTTTTTGAGCTCTCACTGGATGTCAGGTCCTATCCGGGGGAATACAAGTGAACAGAAAGGACACAGACTCCTGCCCTCAGAGAGCTGACACTGGACTGTAAGGATTATTCATATGGCTTAGAGGCTATTTTAAGTTTGAATTCTTCTGGTCCTAGAACACACTGGTTCTTCTCACTATTGCCTTTAACTGTAAAAGCCAGGCTCTCTCCACAGGCGTGAGTGGCTACAGCCCTTAACTAGAAAGAGAGAAAAAAGCCCTTTAGCATATCCCAGGTTCTGTCACAATAGATGGGCCTCATTAGCCATTCTCAGCTTCATAGATGATATGTTCGTGGATGGCGTCATTTGGTCTAGTGAGGAATTGCCCAGGAGATTGTGTTGACATCTGAGATTTATTTTAATCCCTTTTTGCAGATTTTATAATGAGCATTGTAACAAAGTAAGCCAAAGAATCATTATGTGTCTTATAAAATCTTAATAATATAAAAATTAGAAATGTTTTTCATGCACATGTTCAATTTGTTCCGAATCCACAGATTTCACTTGGCTGATTAGTACATAGTCCCCTGTGAAGGGACATTGCCTTTAAGAGGTCACAATTCCTGAAATGTTATGTGCATTTGTGTTATGAATATTGCTTATGTTTACAGGCCTTTATTGTCAAATTTTACAGTTTGGACAAAGAAGATATAGAATGTACATATACCTATGCACAAGGGTTCTTTTATTCTCATGTATTCACTAATGTTTATTGATAAACTTCCTCAAGCACAATATTAAATACAAAGAAGGAAAAAAATAGCCCTTAAAAATGAAGAGGCTTTCCTGATAACATGAACCAAAAATATATTTGAAAATATCCTTCCAAAATTCTTATTATGATTGTGTCAAGAATTCATTATATTAATAGATACTGCTTTTATTGTACTTTTATACCCGCCTTCCCCATCTAGTCCAGGGGGGTAATCAGGCTTTTGACTGATGGGTTTCTCATGTAAAATTTGCCTAGAAACCCTGTGTACCATCCACTATGATGACCCCTGCACAAACCTTGTACTCCTTCAGACATTCAAGATTTTGTTTCTTAACATTAAGGTCATTAAAAATTTACATTAAGTGGAAGTGAGAGGGGCAAGTGCCTTAAGAACATGCCAGGTGTAATGGGAGCACAATGAATGAGAAGAAAAAGTGATAGAACTACACTATCCAATATGGCAGCCTCTGGTCACATGTGGCTATCAAACACTTGGACTGTGGCTAGTCTGAATTGAGATTATTTTTAAGCATTAAGTACACACTAGGTTTCAGAATATTCATTTAAAAAGGAATGTAATGTAAAATATTTCATACATATTTTTTGTTGATTACCTGTAGAAAAGATAATATTTTGGATATAGTGTATCAAATAAGATAGATTATTTAAATTAATTTTATCTGCTTCTTTTAACTTTTTCCAAAAAATTTTAAATTGCACTTGTGGCTTTCATGTGGCTCAATTATATTCTGCTGAAAGCGCTGCTATAGAAGATGAGATATGAAAGAGGATAGAAGGCCCAATTTTTTAATGGCCTTGTAGGCCTTTGTAAGGACATTTGCATTTGCTCTAAGTGAGAGGGAAGCCATGAAAGGGTTTGAGCTGAAAATGGGCATACTCTTCCATTTTTGTAACAGGATCACTCTGGCTGCTCTTTTATAGACTACGGGAGAACAAGGGCAAAATCAGGGAGATCCCTTGAATAGCATTACAATAATCCATGATATTGATATTCTTAGTTTGGGTAGCAGCATAGAAGGTGAGAAGTGGTCAGATATAGAAGATTTTCTGATGTATCCAAGTAAAATGTGAAAGAAAGAGAGAAACTGAGAATTAGTCCTCAGAGTGTCTTGAGAACCTGTTAGGATTCAGTTGTTATTCACTGAGATGGAGAAGATGGGAGAGAGTGTATTTGGACAGAAGCTCAAGCATTTAGTTCAGATATGTCAAGTTTGAGATGTGTGTTGTGTATCCAAATGGAGCATTAATGAGACAGTTTGATATAAGAGGTCTTGGCAAAAGATACACCTCAGAGAATCTTCAATATAAAATTGTTATTAGTGCCATGAGATTGGCATTTCCACTGGGGTTGAGTAAAGAAAAGAAGAGTCTGGAAGACTGAGCATGAGGGCGCTCAGAGTTCATGAACAGAATCGTTGATACAACTGCTCTGTGACATACTGTATGTTGTCCCATCTGTGGTGCTTACTGGTTTTATCTTATCCAGAACGGGAGACACCATTAAAAAATTTATAACTCCTGTTGATTTTGGGCTGCATAGCTGTAGCAAGAAGTGTGTTAATCAGTGTGAGGAAGTCATATTTAAATTGTATTCCTCCATATACAGATATGAGTTATTAAGTAGACAAACTGCAGTGCAATTAGCTCCTACAGATGTTCTAATTTTAATAAATAATTGAAATTCCAGTGATCCCAAAACCATAGTATGCCATCAATTACCTCAAAAGGAACCCTTCTCTAATTTCTTAATGAGATTTTTTATTTTATATCACTGGTTTTTTTAATGTTGCACAGTGCTCTGAGATTCAAATGAAATGATAGGGTCTTACAACTCTAAAATAGTAGGAATCACTTTGACATAGACTTTCTGAACACACATCATAAAGACATTTTCAGGAAATCTTGACCTTCTAGAAAATAGACTTTTAATATGTCCATTTGCTACTGCATTTTGAATCATTACTTCTGAGGTTTCTGAGTCTCTTTCTCACTTTGAACCTGACCAACATGTCTGCTTCTTAAAAGTGAAGATTCCACAAAGGGATAGGAAGCAGAAGCTAAGTAAAAGTAGAACAATATTATCCTACTACAGAATACCCAGGATGTGATGTGGAAAATTAGCTTCTGTTCTTAGACACAGAAACTGTGTGTTTTTATTCTCTATTCATCTAGCTGGAGAGTATAGAGTGTGCAGAGGCTAAGAATCTAGGCTCTGGAGCTATGCTGCTTGAGTTCAAATTGGGTTCTTCTATTCAAAAGTCATGTTAATGTGGGCAAAATTTTAATCTTCTCTGCACTTTAGGTTTCTCATATACACAATGGGGATAATATACACAATGGGGATAATATTAGTCCCTATATCATAGGGTTGTTGAAAAGATTAAATGAGTTAACATTTGTTATAATGCCCAGCTAAGAACTCTATAAATGTTAACTATTTTTTTCTCTCTCTGTCTCTATATCTATCATGCTTCATACTCTAAAAGTGCTATCATCAAGAAGGATTTGTTCTTATTTCGCACAAAGAAACCCATTTTCTCTTTCTTTCTCTCTTTCTTTTTTCTTTTTTCTTTCCTTCTTTCTTTTTAAATATTGATTGATTTATTTTAGAGACAGAGAGAGAGAGATATCCAGGAGTGGAGGATAGGACAGAAAAAGAGAGAGAATCCTGAAGGGGCTTCCTTACTAAGTGGGGAATCCGAAATCCCAGGCCTCTGAGATCATGACCTGAGCTGAAGTCGAGAGTTGGTAACTTAACTGACTGAAGTACCCAGGTACCCCAACAAACCTGTTTATATTGTAAGCCCCATCCTTCTAGGATTCCAGAAAATTAAGATGTCCTTAAATCCCAGATTCTTCCATTTTATCCACTCCTTAGACTTCTCAGGTCATTAGTCATACATCTGTCTGGCTTACATTCAAAGTCACCCTTCATCATAGTTCTTTTAATTTCTTTATGTCCCCCACTTCTGCTGCTCTTGTGCTGTGTACCCACTGTCATTCCCTCTAGGGACTTCCATGGCCTCTGAGTACCATGAAACACATAATATTGCTTGACTGCTCAAGATAGGGTAACCAAAATCATGTTTACTTTCCTGCCTGAAACAACAGCAAAGAGATGGATAAAATATATAAAACAACATTTTGTGAGACTGGACATCAGGCAATGAAGTTCAGTAGTCCCTGAGAGGAACTAATGTGAGCCCTGTGATCACTCCAGCTTGCTGTCAAGAGAAAAGATATAGTCCACAACATAGAGAAGGAGGATCCAGGCAGAGCCTGGTGCATTCCCTGAGTTGAGGAGATAGATCGGAGAGTCTGGGGAAACCAAAGCAGCTTGAGTTTGCAGGACAGAACTCTGGAAAGGTGAAAACTTCACAGAAAAAAGTTCCAGAGAACTGTAGATGGTTCTCTTCTAGAATTTAACTGAATACTGATATGCTAATGGATGTAAGGAACTTTCCAAAGCTAAGAAAATAACTACCGGAAAGGTTAGACATAACAGTGCTCAGCAATCAAACACAGTTGGGCTGGTGCTTGTTCCCATCAGCCATACTAGAAAATCCCAAGATTCACAGGTGATAGAGTACTTAGGGAGATGTTGCCTTAGCAGTGGGAAAAAAATGTCCTAAACTAAATGTTGCTCTGATCTCATATAAGAAATTTCAAATTCAAGACACAAAGGCTCAAACTGCTTCTAAATACCTTAACTGCATTCTGAAACAAAGCTCCAGAATATTTTTAAAAATTTAGAATTACCTAGCTCCAACAACTTAACATTCACGATATTTGGTATTCAATTAAAAATTTAGTAATTATTAAAGAAGCAGGAATATTAATCAGTCAATCAAAACTCAATTCAGTATTGACATAGGCAGTGGAATTGGCAGATAAGAACATAAACAGAATTATTATATCTGTATTTCATATATGCCAAAAGTTAATTAGTGAAGAGTATAAGAAAGAGCAAAATAAAACTTTTGCAGTTTGAAATCTATAATATCTGAGATGAAAAATACACTGAATGATATTAATAACAGATTAGACATTGTAAAAGAAAGATCAATGAACTTGAAATCATGACAGTAAGAACAATCCAAATTAAACAAAGAAAGAAGAAGAAGAAAAAAGAACATTGTAAGCTATGGGGCAATTTCCAGTACTCCAGTGTATACGTAATTGGAATCTCTGAAGGAGTGAGGTAGGGAAAATACATTTGATAAAATAATGATTCAAAACATTTCCAAATTCAGTGAAAGCTGTAAGCTCACAGATCTAAGAGGCTTGGCGAATCACAATCACAAGATAAAGAAAGAAAGCTACATTAAGGTACATAACAGTGAAATGGTTCAAAACCAATGATAAAAAGAAAAATCTTTTAAGTAACCAGAGGGGGTGGAGAATGACACATGTATAGAAGAGCAAAAATAAGGATTATAGAAAGAGTGAAAGTGAGAAGATAATAGACATTTTTTTCAAATACTGAAAGAAAAAAACACTCAATTTAGAATTCAAGACTGAGTGAAAATATCTTTATTATTTTTTATTTTCTTAATTTATTTTATTTTTTCAGTGTCCCAAGATTCATTGTTTATGCACCACAGAAAATCTCTCTCCCTCTCTCCCTCTCTCTCTCTCTCTCTTTCTCTCTCTCTCTCTCTCTCTCTCTCTATATATATATATATATATGGTTGAAAAACCTCTATCACCAGCAGATCAGCAGTATAAAGAATGTTAAAATAAATCCTTAGAAAAGAAAGTTTTGCCATATGGAAATATGGATCTATGCAAAGAAATGGAAAGAACCAAAAACAGTAATTTCATAGGAAAGAATATCATAAAAGTTTCTTATTTAAATCCCTTTAAAGACAACTAATGTTTTAAAAATAGTAATAATAGGGGGATCTTAGGTGGCTCAGAGGGTTGAGCCTCTGCCTTCGGCTCAGGCCATGATCCAGAAATCCCGGGATTGAGCCCCAAGTCGGGCTCTCTGCTCGGCAGGGAGCCTGCTTCCAGCCTCTTTCTCTGCCTAACTCTCTACCTATTTGTGATCTCGCTCTCAAATAAATAAATAAATAAAATCTAAAAAAAATAGTAATAATAAAAGCATAATGTCAAATGTATAGTATATGTGAAAGTAAAAATATGACAATAATAGCATAAATGTCAAAAGGGAGAAGTGGACGTTATGGTAAGGTTCTTATATAAGATGTGCAGTAGTATATAACACATGAAGGCAGATTATGACAAGTTAAAATATATACTATAAACTCTAAAGCAACCACTTATTTATTTATTTGTTTATTTATTTATTTACTTTTACACAGTTTTTAAAGTTATGTATATGTGTATGTAATCTCTACACCCAATATGTGCCTTGAACTCGCCACTCCAAGATCGAGTCACATGCTCTTCTGACTGACCCAGCCAGGTGCCTTGCAACCACTAATTTAAAGTGAAGAGTTATAGCTAGCGGGGCGCCTGGGTGGCTCAGTTGGTTGAGCGACTGCCTTCGGCTCAGGTCATGATCCCAGGATCAAGCCCCGCGTCGGGCTCCCTGCTTGGTGGGAAGCCTGTTTCTCCCTCTCTCACTCCCCCTGTTTGTGTTCCCTTTCTGGCTGTGTTTCTCTCTGTCAAATAAATAAAATCTTTAAAAAAAATAAAAATAAAGTGAAGAGTTATAGCCAGCAAGCTAACAAAAGAGGTAAGACAGAATCATAAAGGAAATTTACTGTCTAATATATACCTTGCTTCAAATAAACATCATAGGATTGCATATTAGACTTCTGGAGATGTATTTCTTTATGAACAGAAGAGTTAATTTTGAAGAGAGGATCTAAAAGCACTCGGAAAACTTGAACTTACAGTGGTTTCAGTGTATGTCAATCATCTTTGTACTGCAAGTAACCGGAAAACAAGATACTTATCTCTACTGTTGTAGAAATTCATTGCAATTTCAAGAGGAAGTAGAAGGCTTGAATCAGAAAGCAACCCATTTCCCTCACTGCATATGGCAAATAGCAGACTTAAGTGTTGGGGCCCGTTTCTAACATTCCGTGCCTACACAAAGGCCCCTTTATCCTGCAGGAAGTTAGCTTACCGAAGGAGGTTATACCTAAAGCAGGACTTGTCTTAATGTATAGCTTGTGTCCATTAAAATAAATGCAAGTTTTATAAAAGTAGTACAACCATAAAAGCTAGAGGTAGATACTATCTACCTACAGATGTCAACCAGTTCTTGGAAGATAAAGCACAGATGGAAGAATATTGCATGGGAAACAAAGTGTAAGAACATCATTAGAGCATCAGCAGTGAGATTCCCGTGGTCAGGACAGGAAATGCACCCTGCCTATGAGAGAACCAGGACTGGCAGACAACTGAGAAATAGGTAAAAAATCAGAGGTTTTAATAACAGATCTGGATATGGATTGGTTGATAGCCCTCTTTCCTACACCTGTGTGAAAAATACCTGACTGCTAAATGTTTATTTCCTACTGAAGACAACAACAAATGAAATACAGGTTTTGGTTTTGTTTATTTTCCTATAGAAGTGGAAGGTATTGTTTGAAGAAAATAATGTAAATAGTATAAATGCCAGTGACCTAGAGAAAAACCCTTCACATTCTGCCACCTAAGGGAGGGTGCCTCCACTATAACATGAACTCAGACCCATTTATGCTAAATTAAAGCATCCAACAAATAAACTCCACCCAAGCCTACAGAGTCCTCAGTAAGCCTTTCTTTTGCGTACATTTTAAATATGAAAAGCTAAAAAAGGATCATCAGGCTTTTGAGGACATAATCCACACAAATAGAAAAACTTATCAAAAGGGAAAGGAGGTGATTCAGGAGCAGAGAACATAAAACAGTCTAGTCAATATTTATAAAACTTGAAGGAAATTTTATACCTGTAAAGTAAAACACACTATTTATGTACTGTTTTAATATGCTGTTAAAAAGAAGTCATCGGAAAACAAGAAGGAGCTCTTGGATTTTTAAAATATATTTGTCAAAACAGAAAGAAGTCCACAGAAAGGTTGGAAGAAAATGTTTATAAAAAAATCCCCAAATGTAGAACATAAAGATAGAGACAGAAAATATGGGAGAAAAAAATCAGCCATAAATTGAAGATTAGTTAGATGGTTTCAGAAGAAGATAATGAAGAGAGAGGAAGAGGAGAAACTGTCCATGTGTCTGTAGGTATTCGTCAACATTTAAAAAATGGGAAATGGGTAAATCTTGATTGATTAGGAGCGATGTGAGCTCAGGCAAGTTGCTTGTTGTGTGTATTTTACAAATTCTTTTGCCTTTATTGTAGGTGCTCTTTTAAATGCAAGGATTTTTATAAAATAGGATATAGCATACTATAAAATATTATCATTGTTAGAGTGATTTGTATTAATTTTTGAAACAGTGGACCACTTGTACAAATTCTCTTCTACCCATCATAAAAGTAAACAGATGGTTCTAAGTCCTATTGAAGGTAATGTGTTTTCTAATTAAAAAAAAAAAAAATGCTCCATGAAAAGGGCACTCTACAAGTACATAGGCTGTGTTAGTTATGCCACATAAAATTATGACATGGTTGATATATGGTTGAAATTTTCTTTTTTTGTCAATCATTCTCTTCTTTCTCTACTTCCCCTCTGGGATCATTTAGAAACAAATGAGATATATTATATTACGAGCTACTAAACTTTAGGTAATTTTGATGAGCATCCAATATAATTCATCTAAAACAATAAAGTCATAAGTAAGTTCAGATAGATAATTTCATGTCAATCCCTACATTTTATTTTTCCAACTTTAAATAGAAGCTGGTTGGAGGCAGGATCAAATAATAGCATCCAACCACCTTTTGTCAGAAGCATGTATTTTTCAGAGCTAAGAGAGCCTTAGAGATCATAGAATGTAATTCAACATCTTCATTTTTGAGATCAGGGTATTAATTAAGGCGTTCCTTGACAACATTCATTCTTAATGGCAGAGACAACTCCTCTAAACACCTGCAAGAGTGTTCTTTCTAATAATTTTTTTCTTAATTGTTGAGTGCCCTATATCTTCTAAAAGGAAACAACACTTAAATTTATAACAAAAATAAATATTTCAAGAAAATATAGTCTCAGGAGATGAATTGTTATGTAGAGCAATTAATGAAGATGAAATATATTATTTACTTATTAAAATCAAGTGAGTGAGCGGGCACCCGGGTAGCTCACTCAGTTAAGTGTCTGCCTTCAGCTCAGGGCAAGATCCCAGGATCTGGAATGGAACCCCGCATTGGACTCCTTACTCAGTGAAGAGTCTGCTTCTCTTGTCTCCCAGTGACCCTCCCTCCCACTCTTGCTCTCTCTCTTAAATGAATAAATAAAATCTGTAAAAAAAAAAAAAAGTGAAATAGAAAATAAGTCAAGTGAGTGAGGATGTATGTTCTTACACGATACCACGAAGCCATTCTATTTGTTCATCTTATTATAACATCACTAAAGGGTATTTTATTTTCAGTCTTTCTTTCTATTTCTCTTGGTTTAATAATCCTTTTAAAGGAAAAAAAATCTTGCTAAAATTGAAGTGAATACATTTAATGCAGCATAATCAGCTTCTAAATCTACTTAACTGGAGCCCCATCATGCATTTAGTACATTGAATGAATGGCACAAATGGGAAACGTATTATAATGAAGACTGGGTGAATTTTGTGAGACTAAACTTCACTTTCTTGAAATTTTCTTAAGCATCTGATTTTATAGTCAAGTATAGCTCAATTTGCATACTTCTTTATTTGCATTTGACCTAGACACCTGCATTACTTTTTGGAGAATTCTACTTTTATGGTGCTTTTGAACACTTCACTGCCTCCCCATGATGACAAAATGCATTCTGCTTGCTGTGGCTTGTTGAGGGGTGCACAGCAGGATTATTTCTAACCCTTTACTTGTTTTCATTTAAGTTAGAACAAGTTGTTTACTATATTACAAAGCTATTTTGCTTTTCAGAGGTTTGTTTTCTCATCCAGCCTTTAAAAACTACATGCAGTTTTAGAGACATGGACATTTTCTGAAAACAGAATGCAAATAATATCTATTGATATCACATTTGTTCATGTGGACATCAATGGCTCCACACTTTTGCGGTACTAATATTAGATCACGTTTTTCTGTCCTCACTGATCTGGAGAAAATACACATCCAACCTTCATATGTCCCAACTAGAACTTACCAACTTCCCACTTTGGGCCAAACAATGCACTGCTTTAAATCCTTTTGTTGTTCCCTTTCCTTCCAAGTTGAAAATCTGCCAGTTACCCTTGCTTCCTTTCTTTCTCACTCTCCTGTATCACATCAATCACAAAATTTGACTAAGTTTACCACCTTCAGATGTGTTGGGTCTCATGCCGTTCCTAAAACCATTGCCTTAATTATGCTCCTACCATCTCTTCCCTGGACTATTTCACACCTG
Source organism: Spilogale gracilis (assembly GCA_004023965.1). Lineage (NCBI taxonomy): Eukaryota > Metazoa > Chordata > Mammalia > Carnivora > Mephitidae > Spilogale > Spilogale gracilis. The sequence goes on along the minus strand of PITA01011494.1, from coordinate 35,818 downwards.
TACTCCTCTACTTCCTGCATCCAGTTTCCCTCCTTTCCAATGCAGCAACTTCTCCAAATTTAAAATTTAAATATCACACTGCCTTGGTCAGAATGCAAAATGTAAAATATCCTAGTTGCCTATAGAAAAAATTAAACACCTTTTATGCCATACATCATATCCACAAAATCTGACTCCAAATGCCCGTTCAGTCCCCTACTTCCCACTGACTCTTCCTCAGATATTACTCATTAGCTATATGGAATTTCTTCTTCTTGCACCATGGTTTCATGTACTTCTGAACTCATGCATGCACTGTGCCTAGAATTCCCATTTCCTGACTGCATGGTTGGCGGGGTATGTCAAAAAGATTAATGGGTTTCAGAGTATAAGCAGCAACATAGGGTCTGCATTGCAGTGTTCCCACCTGTTAGCTGTGGGACTTTGGCCACATTACTTACATTCTTCAAGTCTCAGTTTTCTCATCTGTAAAAGGGTAAGATTAATACTGTCTGCTTCATTGGATTCTTGTGCAAACAATGAAGTACCATGTCTGGCACATGGTGATCAATGAATGTCAGCTATTATCGTTGCTAATAATTAGGAATAATTATGTCATTATCATCAAAAGAAACAAAGCTATTAAGGACAGCATGTTGCACCTCATATGAACTGCCTAAGGCTATACTTAATAGCTATGGTGAGAAGGAAAATAAAAGCTATGCCTTTTCTCTACTATGTTTTAAATAATCATCTAATTTGTAAGTCAAATCTGTGTGATTATAAATACCGTAGTTCATGTTCTATGGATGTCCATCAATAGGGCTGAGAAATTATAGTCACCAAGAAAATATCGGCTGCTAGATATTGCATATTTGATAAATAAAGTTCTGAGATTCACTGTCTTTTTTTGTAGAAGGACAGTTTCTACAAAGGTAGGTTTCACAGAAGCATCTCCTGAGAGGTAGAAAATGCAATCACAGCTGTAGTCCAGAAAACTCTGATTCCATACTTTGCCTTTCTAACCTGGATAGTCTTTTCTGTTATTCTTACTTTGCCTCTGAATTCAGACCTCAGAGCCTGCCTGGAGAGGAGTGTGGGGGGCCAAGAGGTGCCACTGATTTTGCACGTTCTCTAAATCCTTCCACCGAGGCTTGCCCAAAGGGTTACATGGCTTCATTCCACTTCTTCTCTCTTTTTCTAACAGCTCATGTTTTCACCTTCTTTGTGGTCAAAGCTACCTCTGTTATTGAAATGACCCTTTTACTCCCACTCCAGAACAGCCATCAGCACCTTCTCTTCACCAGGCCAGAGGGCAGGTGAAGATCTCCATTCCACTATTGTTTGAAATAAGTAATTATTATAGTTCCTAGAAGTGGATGGTCAAAATGTAAGTCAAGCAGGAGGCTGTACTAGGCAATGCCAGGGCACCTCTGATCTAGGAACTTATGATTCTAGGTTTAGAGATATTTTACTTTAAAATCTCCCCTTGGGGTGCCTGGGTGGCTCAGTTGGTTAAGCAACTGCCTTCGGCTCAGGTCATGATCCTGGAGACTCGGGATCGAGCCCCACATCGGGCTCCCTGCTCAGCGGGAAGCCTGCTTCTCCCTCTCTCACTCCCCCTGCTTGTTCCCTCTCTCACTGTGTTTCTCTCTGTCAAATAAATGAAATCTTTAAAAAAAATAAAAAAATAAAATAAAATCTCCCCTTGACAAAAACTAATAATAAAACAATTAAAATTAAGGGCACATATACTCTTTCTTTTATTTATAGCAGTGAGCAGACTGTCTGCCATAGTAGAAGCAAGAGTTAGACTCTAGTCCTTCAACATAGTCCTGGTGCAGCCCAGTCCCTGGCTCTGCATCTTCTTTTCCCCAGAGTTGGCTGCTCTGTTGGAGACCTGCCTCAAAAAACAATCATGATTTTAATAAGAGAGTGAGATTAAGGAGCTCTCCTCATATGCCCTAATATAGTTCCTGAGAATCCTAGGATCCTACTAAGATGACTTAGTGGCCATGGAAGGATAGTGTGGAAGGAGGGGAGAAGGTTGGCTGTTAGGCATGGAAGCTTCCATCAGAGCTCCACATTTATCATTCATGTAACAAATGTTTGTTGAGCCCCTCCATGTGCTAGGGCTGTGCTAAATGCTGGTGGTGCTGGAGGTGACAGGCATGGTCTCTACCATCTTGAACGGGTGCTGGGGAGTGCAGGTGGAGGGTGCAGGTGGGTGATAATTAGCAAGACAATTTTAGTAAGTGACAGTTCTGTGAGACTATTAATAAAGCCCTTGTAAACAGTGATTTGAAAAGCTGCCTTAGCTTTGGTGCTACACTGGGGAGGGGCAGTATAGATTTGCTAGAAAGATCAGGAAGATATTTTTCCATATAGGTAATAGACCACTACCATATGACCACTGTATTGGGATAAACCAGAAAGGAAACTTGGCATATTCAGGAACCAAGGGAAGGGAAGTGTGTGTTGGACAGAAAGGTGGGATTGAGGTCAGATGGACATTGTACATTACAATACTGAGTTTGGGTGTTATTTTAACATATTGAGTTTCAGGTCAAATTTCAAAGGACAAAGGGGCTGCAGCTGAATGGGTCCAATCAGAAGAGAGAAACCCTACAGCGATTTGAACAGAAGAAGTTTAATTTAAAGAGTTGTTAACCAAGATCTAAGAGGAACTTTAAGATCTCAGAGGATCTGTTGCTAGGCGGGTTCTCCTAGATGTTCTTCCACCTACAGGCCACACCTTCCAGCCAGCAGCATAAACTGCAGGAAGCTTGCTCCTCCTGCACATCTATCCAGCACCAAATACTAAGATTAACAGCATGCTCACTTAAAAGACCCATTTAAAAGAATTTCACTATTTATCTCAGAGCATGTATCAAAGGGGGCATTTGGATTGAGAGGCAATACGTTGATAACTAACGCACAGATTCAGTGGCTGAAAGTAAAATAAAATAAAAACCCTAGTTGGTGGTATCCAGTTAGCTTGCTAAAATTCCTGGCTCTCAGTTCTGACATCCGTGTGTTGCCCCCTGCTCTTGTATCTTGCTGTTATCCCTCGATTTTTGTTTGGTTCCCTCGGTCTCAGTGCTCTTCCTAGTCCTGTTGGGATTAGGGTCATGTTTTGTTGTTTTTTGCATTCTTCTCCCAGAAGCTCCTCTGAGCTCCACATCTGACATCTTACCTTCACTGATGGACTTTCGGGAGCTACACCTCCTCCTGCTGCTAGCCTTGGTTCCTGAGAATTACTGCCCTGGCTTTTTCTGCGTATGAAACCCCTGCAGGGGGGACTACCTTCTTAGCAGTGCCTGCCCAAGGGTGCTGGAAGCTGTCATGTTCCAGAAGAAAGAGCCTGGTTTTGGGCATTATCCCTGGTTGCTCCCTGGCAAAGTTATTGTGAGGAATACATGGAAAAACAATTTAAAATTCAAAACATAAAGTACTAAGCACAATTCCACCCATAGCAAGAACTCATGGTAGTTTCCTTCTATCCTAAGGGGTAGATCCCAATTCTTCTCTGAGCCTTTCCCAGCTGGTCTCATCCTTTGGTTGTTACCAGATCTTGGCCAATGCTTCCAAAAATAAGCATAACAACTACAACAATAGTTGCTCTTTATTGAGCCCTTATTATTTTCCAGCAGTCTATAAGCATTAATTCATTCCAACATTAAAACAGCGTTTTAGGGAAATGCAGCAACCCCTTTGAATCAATGAGGAAATTGGATCTCAGAGAGGTTAAGGAACTCATCCAAGGTCACCCACTTAGTAAAAGTAAAACTGGAACTCTGGGTCATTTGTTACTGATTCTGTTGTTTACGTTCTTAGCTAGTAGAGTGGCCTCCTAAGTTATAATATCGAGACGTGATTAACAATCCCATCTCTGAGGAAGTACTCAGATCTCATAATGAGCATCTTTTGTGAAAGGCCCTAAATCCCAATATTACAAAATCCTATTTGTGGATAATGATCACTTTTAACACAATATCTAAAGAATAATTAGTAGATGTTGTTAAAGGAATGTTAAAAAGAGTGACTTAGGCATAATCACAGGTCATGCTTCTCATTGATCTTTAGCATCCTTTTTATTTGGGATTAACCCTACATTATTGACCAGCTTCATGGCCATTAATACAGCTAACTCAGGTTTTACCATATCCAAATACATTTCTGCAAATTGATGGTATAAGTTATTTTTATCATAATGCATCTATGCTTCCAGCTGTCATTTTAAATGAGAATTTGAAAGGTTAAATTAATTCAACCTTTGATGACACTTTTTCATACTTTTATGCTAGCCATTAATACATAGTCACAAGATTTATTGCATATGTGTCCTCCTAGGTTTCTCCATTTGAGCTCTTTAGAGCAAGGATTATAATTTTTTGGTTATCTCCAAATGAAATGGCTCTGGTAGCTGTCAAACGTGATATCTAACATCTACATGAGGTAAACATCAGTGGAATGTAAAAGACTGTGAAAAGTGTTTTTCTGTACTTTGTATAGACTGTTGAGATTTGGTTTTCAGAGAGATACTTAAAAATCATGAGGAACAATCTTGAGTTTTTAGGAGTTAAATACCTATTTTCACTTCTCTTTCCACCTGTTATACACTCTACTAGTTCTGCAGCTATCATGGTGGTCTTTTTAATTACTTCAATTCTCACATCTCTGCTTCATGATAGCCCCTGTACGGCCACAGCACAAGAGAAAAATTCTGAAAGAGCTGTTCTTTCCTTTTAGGAGGGAAGAAGTGACATGAGAGGACTAGTATACATAGAGTGCATACTCATGCTTGGCACAGAACCCTGCAGAGCAGTTATGGGGAAGATAGTGATACCCAAGCATTGCAACTGAGGCAACTAAAGCTCACCAAGATTGAGTACCTTTCCCAGGTCACATGGCTGGTAAATAGAAAGTCATGGATTTGAAATCAGATTTTGACTGGCTCCAGCTCCTGTTCATTTCAGCCACAACACAATTCCTTTGATGGTTGTTAATCAATCATCCTTTCCCCTTCCTTTTTTCATCAGGAAAAAAAAATGTTCCAGTAAGCACTTAACTGATACTACAAATATTGGAATACTTCAAGTAATAGTACCATTTAATTGCATTTCATTTTATAGCTTTGTCATCAACCAAAATTGAGCAAGTGGAGGACTGCTGTGTTGGTGCTGGAATAGTCCTAAGGGACCTCAGAGACTGAAAAAAACTGGGTGAGAGTATAGGAAGCAGATGCTGAATGGAATGAATATGGTAGACACATCTACATGTTCAAGGAAGATGAAAAGAAAGAACTGGGTCATCCTGGAAAAATTCATAGAGGATATAGGATTTAACTCATGTTTTAGAGAAAGATTAATGGCTTCTCCTTCTTATATAGTGGGGCTGTTGAAATGAAGCCCTGGGAACTAACTTTGCAGTAAATATAGTGTAACATGAGCAGCCACATCCATACAGTGACAGCAGAAAAGAGAATGTGAGAATTTTCCTGTAAATGTAATCACCTTGTCTTGTACTTGAGAGCTTGTGGTCTTCGGGAAAAAAGTCTGCCCATCGTTTTGCAACCCGTTCTCTTTCACTGCCTTCTCTCCTTTAACTCCTTTTATTCCACCATCCTTTCTTGCTTACAAGTGCCAATGAAGGAAGCAGAATCACAGAATATGCAATATTTAGGGGCATCAGAGATGCGAGGAGGCCCATCTATAAGTCATCAGGTGAAGGCACCGAGGAACACTGAGTTGCTGAAGATCACATGTTCAGTGTTGGGGCAATTAATTCACCATTCAATTTGTCCATTCATCATGTATTTTTAAGTACCTATGACAGACCAACAACTGCATTATGTATAATGAATGAATGAGTGAGGTGTTGAGCAAACTACATTCAGTTTGTCCTCCAGGAGTTTTACACTTCAATGGAAAGGGAAAGTGAAGATTTGAACTCCTGGCCAATTCCTGCCTCCCACCCCCCACCTTGCTTTCATTAACCAGGACTTGAAACCATTCCCCCATCTTCTCTGGGTGGATGCCTCTGGACTTACATCTTCCCAGAAAAGCTCAAAACTCAGAAACTTTCTACTTTTTTTGTTAAGATTTCAAAGTTGAGGGAGAGAATATACATTGCTCCTTCCCAGTGGGACAGACTCTGGGGAGAAAGTATTTCTGCAGGAGCATGAAACTCCTGTCCCCATTTGCCCTGCAGCACTTCACCAGAGATGTGTTCAGCAAGAGCAGCCCTTCACTTCCTGGCAGAGTCCTGAACCTCCTGGGCCAGTCCTGCTTTCTTCTTCTCTATTGCTGGTGTAAATGTGGCTGATTAAGCTATAATGAATCATTATTCCAATGGACCTGGAGAATTTTTGTTGCTTCCTATTATTATCTCACATCACTAGTCCAACTTTATTAAAGCTATAAGATATTTTTTAAAAATATATCAGTAAAGCTCTGTAAAGAGACATCAATTCATGACAAATTCCTCCTGTGTTCATGCAGGTGTATCAAAAATATATGTGAAAAATATCTTCTCCTCAGGCTTAAAAAAAGAAGCATAAATTTTATGATCCATTTTCAGAAATACAAATTCTTTGGTGATTCTAACATGAAAGCCTCTCCCTTCCATAAAAGGGAAATCACAATTGGGTTGGAGAAGAAAGAGTGAATGGAAATAGAGAAATCTTGGCTCTCTAGTTCCAGAATGACCTGGAGAAGTTAACACTATTTTGACGACTCTTTATGTTGTTAATGCAAGAAAATGCGAAGAATGGGGTGGATATGTTTGATTTACAGCAGTTTAAATTGTCCTAAGTGATGCCATCATGTCTGAGGCTCAAAAAGACGATCGAAACTGTTGATAGTACAGAAATTATTTGGAATAAAGATTTACTTGAAACCACCGCCAACCAGATTAAATAACATAGATATTACTTTTCTCTATTCTATTTTTCCTGACTTGAACTGTTACAAGTGTACCCCATCCAGCTCCATAATTGCCTAGCAGATTGTTAAAGGGTGGTTTTAGATTGGCACAGATGGTGCCACCTACAGCCAGTTCCTCAGCCCTTGTTTACTCTGCCAGTGGCCTTGGTCATGATTGTCTAATAGCTTATTTTAAAAGAGAAGAGGGAACCATGGAGCCTTTCTGTTCACAGTTCACTCACATTCAGCAGCCAATGTTATATTGCCATGGATACAATGGTGCAAGGGGGTGGGTAACTCTTGATTGTGCCAACCCCGTTTCCAAATTATGACTCAGGCTATATTGTGAAGAGTGGAAATATCCTGTATATGTGGCAAAAAATAAAGTGCTAAAATTATTGCAGCAAATACCTGTGTATCAAATATTCAAGGCTGCAATCATTATTGACGTATAGCCTAGCTTAATACAACAGAAAAACCTGTTAAGATATTGTCAAAGCTGAATTCAACTGCAATGTGTAAAAGTGACTGTTATGTTTCTATACTATTGTTATGCCCATGTGTGCTATGAATGATTTGTCACCTCGTCTATCATTTTTTCTTTACATAACATGTAAGTCTTAAAAATTTCTTGGAGGTTCCATGAGGTACCTTGCTTGATAACCCTTTATATATAATCAAGAGATATTCAATACTCTTTATTTCATGATCATAATTGTTCTCCTCCTTCTCCTCTACCTCTTCATCCTCTTTCTCTTCCTCTTTCTTCTCCTTCTCTGTTTAAGACAATAGGACCATATTTTGAAAGAACTATGTGGAAACAGTAGCAAAAAAAACTACTATCTTTGCAACCTAATTTTCAAAATAGTGTTTGACATTTTAGAGAAAAAAAATGTTTGAATGTTTAGATAGTAAGTATAACCAGTATCAATCTCTGTCAAATTGTAGGTTGTACCCTTTGCATGTCTACACTAGCAACAATAGCAGACATTTTATACAACCACTCAGATGATTCAAGCCTCTGTCTGAGTTTTCCAGATAATTGGAGAAAATATATACATAGAATATGACATAATTACTGGATAATTATGGATGCTTTCACACATCATTTGATCATGAGAGAACAATGCTGGCTTATATTTTCAACTATGAACTTTGTTAGATGGTTCTAGAATTACTAAGAGAAAGTGAGAGAGTGAGATTAAGACTTTGGAAAGAGAGGAAAGAGGTTAGAAATATAAAGAAAGATGGAGAAAAAAAGGACAGAGAGGAAAAGAAAGAGAGAGAGACACCCAGGAACATGTTTTAAGAACAATAATAATAAAAGGATGTGTTGACATTGTTGGTTCTCCTCTGAGAAACCACCAGAGGAACTGTAGGGATTTGGCACAGTGTTTTAGTGATTTTTTTTCAGGAATATACTCCTTATGAAAGCATTGCTTGTGACAAATGAGCACTCAGGAAACTCATTCACCACCTAGAATTTGGTCTCCCTTTGGAAGCTAACATAGGGGAAAAAACACAAAAGGATTTCATAAAAAGGAAGACAGAGCTAATAAGGTTAAAATATTTTGGATGAAGATGTTAAATTTTCTATGTCAGATGTAGTAAATTTGAAGTTAAGTATTTAAGAACTAGGTACAGAAGATCAAATTAATATCTAAAAATGATAATTAGCAAATAAGTGTAACATCTAGAATAAAAATCTTAGAGAAAATATCTTTATTAAAATCACCTTCCAGGATGTATTAAAATTATCATATAAAATAGAGAAATCCAGGGCACCTGGGTGGCTCAGTTGGTTAAGAGACTGCTTTCGGCTCAGGTCATGATCCTGGAGACCCGGGATTGAGCCCCACATTGGGCTTCCTGCTCGGCAGGAAGCCTGCTTCTCCCTCCCTCAGTCCCTCTGCTTGTGTTCCCTCTCTAGCTGTGTTTCTCTCTGTCAAATAAATAAATAAAATCTTTAAAAAGAAAAATAGAGAAATCCTATGACACAAAGAAATTTAGATTCTTTTTTTAAATGACACAGTCCAAATCCTAAAGCAATTTTGGCATTTGTGGCTGACAAATCATTAAAGTTTATCAGAGAAATAAAATTAGGCCAAAATTTTGTCCATCAAACACAATGTCTTTGACATTTTAACATATGACCATGAAGCTGGCCAAGTTTGAATTTTCCTTTTCATATTTTTCTTCTTGTTTTGCAGGATGTTTCTGGAATCTTTGTTCAAGTTTTTTTTAATAATATTTATTTGGAGAAAAAGAAAATAAAAACTATTCTGTTTAAAGCATAAAAATGAATCAACCTCAGATAATTTTTAAGATTAAAAGAGAAAAAAAAGGAATAAATGGTTTGCATTCTCCTCAAAAATTTTTTTTCAATGTGACATGCTTTTTATATATACCATTTCTGCCTAAATTAAAGTGAGAGAAATGACAATGACAACTCTAGGTCATGATAAGAAGGTCAATTGCTTGTCTAGACATTGTCTTTGATAACAGTAAGCATTTTCAGATAGCCAGGGAAAGCATATCCCTTTCAGAAAGGTAACTGGATAGGTAATGTGTTCTTAGATTACCAATAATTGACCCTAGAATTAAAAGTAGACATTTTTTTTCCCCCTTCCCTAACTGGCTTTGGCATCAAACCAGATATCAGCTGTTCTTTCATAAATGAAATTCAGGGAAAGGAGGATAATTCTGGCTTGAAACAAGGTGATGCATTGCTGCAGACCATATCAATATGTTACGTAGTCATATCATGTTAGATAGTAGATGAATTATTATAATGATCTCTTACAATTCATTATATGAATCTATATGAACTACATAGGGTTCACACTCAGTTTTATCTCCAGTTCTTTTAACATCCTTCTTTCCTTCTTGGTTACTATGATTTTTTATGGGATCTGCTGTCACTTATTTGTTTCTACCCACACTTTTATTATTGAGGATTTATATGATAGATACAGATGATGATGATAGATAGATAGATTAGATAGATAGAAAGATAGATGGATAATAGATAGATAGATGATAGATAGATATTATATAGATACTAAGCATTTCTCTCCTGTTCAGTTTCTTCTTATTGCAAAGGTGAGCTTTGCTGGTACTGAAAGCAGAATTCAGCTTGCAAAAGCATGCTGGAGCTAGCTGAATTTAAACTTCATCAGGTTACAATACAAAAATATCATGACAAAAGAGTATGTTTCATCTTGTCTTTTGATGAGCACAGCACAAAGTAGAAAATGTTCCCTTTTAACACTGACTGCCAAATTTCTAAGCTGGCGCCCTAATTACACCCTTGCATGGTGAAGGCTTGTCCATTTGCACATCAGTGGAGAGCAAATACTGCAGCACGCTGGAGGGCTGGTGCTGTCAAATGAACTAGGAGAGTGGGGAAATGACTCTTTTCCTTTTAATGTCTTTTTCCCATTTTATTTTATTTTATTTTTTATTTTTTAAAGACTTTATTTATTTATTTGACAGAGAGAAACGGAGCTAGAGAGGGAACACAAGCAGAGGGACTGAGAGAGGGAGAAGCAGGCCTCCTGCCGAGCAGGGAGCCCAATGCGGGACTCGATCCCGGAAGCAGTCGCTTAACCAACTGAGGCACCCAGGTGCCCCTTATTTTATTTTTTTTAGATGAGAATCATTTTTAATCAAATCATGTAAAAAAGTTCATACCAAGCTGATAGTGGTAATTTTTCCCATTTTATTATGAAACTCCCCAAATGTATAGCGAAGTTTGAATTTTTCAGTGAGCACCTGAATATCGTCCACCTAGGTTCTACTATTAACATTTTGCTACGTTTTCTTTTTCACATGTCTATCCCTCTGTCTATTCTTCTATCTGTACATCAATCCATCTTATTTTTTGATGCATTTCAAAGTGAATTGCAGTACTGTTCCCTAAATACTTCAGCCTGCTATAATGGTTTTGATGAAGAAAATGGATGCATTTCTCTGACCAACTTTGAAAGAGCAATTTTAGAGAGGCAAATAAAGGTAGAGGAAATTATTTTCCAGGAACAAAGATATGAGGAGAAATAAGTTTTGAGACACCACACAGGGTCATTTTATAGACCACTGTTCTAGTCCTGCTGGAATTTAAATCAATTTCCCTTTTTTTCCCCCTCTCAGTAGCAAAAGAGAATTGTTCACCATCAGATTTATGTGACACTCTTTAGAAGCAGTAACACGTTGGTATTAACTTGGTACCAACTCATGCTTAAAATATGAGAATTGCTAGTGGATTTTGTTTGTATACCACCAAGCAGATGTAGGAAAGTTTTGTTCATATATGCCATTGGAACCAAATAGTATAAATAAGATGACCTGAGTTTAGAGTGAGATAAAAGTTATCTTTTCAATAGATCACAGGTTTGCTAAAATGAGGAGCGTTAAATATGTAACCAAGTAATTGAGACACTCACTCCTCTCTGCAGATTATTATGTTGTTCCTCACTGTGTGATGACATAAGCTTAATTGATAGAAGATTGTTGACTAAGGTATAAGCGATGTTGGGGTGTGAAAAGAAGTGAAACAAGGAGTTTCACAGGGGAGATGCTAGAATCATCCACTGAACAAGAATTCTTGAATTGGAAACAAAGTTAAATTATATAGAGCAGTTCTCAGTCTGCCATATGCATGGAATGAGAGATGGTTTTACTTGAAGATAGCTCCTGTTTCAGTAATTCAGGGATTGATACCATGGGGCAGGACAGTGCATAATGTAAAACAATTGCTATGTGAAGCTTGTGTGGAAAAAAGAGCAGACTTGAACCTAGGGCCTGGGGTGATTGGAGGTGGAAAACAACCACGGAAGCATCAGATTGGTGGACGGGGGCAGAACCAAGGCTGAGTTGAAGGAGAAAGACTTGACAGTCCACCAGGTTTAGATAACACAAGAGAGGATTTCAGAGGGTGGTAAAGAAGAGAAAACTGATACCATAGTTGCAAGGAGGGAGAGGAAAATGCTGAGAAGAGGAGAAAGACGAGTGAGAGATAATCCATGTCTTTTCTAAGAAGCACCATGAGAGGTGGTCTCTACTAGCCTCCGGAGCTGGGAGCTCTCTTCCTTTTGTTTGCCTAGAAACTGCTACACAAATTTATTGATAAGTAGATCAGATTTCATATCCTCTGGACAATTTTCCTTAGTTTCTCTGTTCATATAGATCTGTGTCCACCAGGGGACACACACAGAGGGGCATCTGGAAAGAAGAGAAATGTCATAAATAGAGAAATATCATATAAGGAGAGATCTGGACAAAAGCCAGTCTTCTAATTTATAGAAAGACTCAGTAATTCACCTAAGTTTACACAGCGTTAGTTGAAAGCATTGGACTTGATCTTGACTTCTAGTGCAACATTGTTCAGAGGAAATGAGAGGAGAGAAAGGGAATGAGTGTTGGGGTGGGGTGTGGGGGGGAGGGGGGAGAAGAAAGAGAGGAAGGAAGGGAAAGAGAAAAGAAAAAAAAAATAAAAAGGTAAAACATTTCATAGCCCCCCAATATTTTTTTCTTTCTTATAATTTTAAATATAAATTAAAGGGGTGCCTGGGTGGCTCCATCGGTTCGCATCTGCTTTCAGCTCAGGTCATGATCCTGGGATCCTGGGATCCAGCGCCACTTCCCCACATTGAGCTCCCTGACCAACAGGGAGCCTGCTTTTCCCTCCCTCTCTGCCTGCTTTTGCTCGCTCTCTCTTTCCTTCTGAAATAAATAAATAAAATCTTAAAAAATACATTAATTAAATAAAAATAAATATAAACAAATGAAAAACAATTTATTTAAAAATATATCTATATGCACTAAATATTCCTCCTTATTGGCAAACTATATTGCATGTAAGGCACTCTAATTTCCTCAGGATAACCAAATGACTTGATCTATGAGTTCTGTAGATGTTCTTGATTTCATCAACGTTCTCATTAAAAAGAAAAAAAACCCAAGACTGCAAAATGTCCACAAATTCTAATATTTTATTATCTTTTTTCCCCCATCTAGTTTGAGACATAGAGCCATGGCAGAGGGTTGCATGCTCATCTCACGGAGGTTGGAAGCTATCCATGGCAATTTGCAGAGTGGTACCAGACAATTACATCCATTGCCTTCTTCCCTACTCTCTTTCGTACTCTCTTTCTTTTTCCTTATATACATTTAATGTAAAATATAATATAATATAATATAATGTAATATAATATTAATATAATATAATATAATATAAACTATATTCACAAATACATTTTAATAAGGAAAATGATCAGGGAATTAGCTCATCTAAAATAATTTTCTTCACAATTTTTGTCAGAAAGAAAAGAGACTGTCACTTGAAAATTTCTAGAAGATTCCTCAGGGTTCTGTAACATAATAGTTCTGCTTTGCTGCCCAAAGACCATCTGTCAGCCAGCCCCTTAGTCTCCCTCCTTTTTTACTCTCCCTTGACACCTGTTGCAACTCCTTGCTCCCTGAGTGTATTCTATATTTTAGAAATGGTTTTAAATTTATTATATGAGAATGCATTTCTTCTTTTCCTCCTTTTTTTTTTTTTCAAAACCAGAAGTCAGTGATTATCTATACTCACTTTTGCTGGAACCCATCTATTGTCTACTTGATCATGGAAGAAATTTGAATTTTAGCAAAGACATAGTTTAGAATAGGTCCAATCAGTAAACAGTAAATATATAGCCCCTAGAGATTTTGAGAACAAAAAATATTTCCTACATTATTCATGTTAAAAGAAAAAACAAGTCTCCTTTTAATACCCAGAAAGAGATTAATAAGGTAACTTAGATTTAGACGTTTTTTTAAATCAGGTCTTTGCCAAAAAGGGTCATATGAATGCACTCTTTATTTTCACATTATAGATGAAAATTTCCTATCTATGTCAACAGGGGTTGCGGTATTGTATAAATAGATAGAGGGAGCATAAGGTTAATTACAAGATGTACTTTTGGAAATAATAAATGATTGACAAATGACTTTTTTCTTTGCTCTGCATCTTCCCTAGTTTTTGTATAATTTTTTAATCCATCCCTTCATCTATCAGTCCATCTATCCACTTGTTTGGCTGATATATAATACATCTTAGGCATGCGCTAGGGTTACAAAGAATGAAACATTTCCTGCCCTGAGTGAGTTCACACTGTAATAAAATGCCCTCTCAATTTCGGGTTTACTCCCATGGGTCAGGTAGGGCAGTCTCCAAAACCAGAAGGTAAACATGGTACCTTTCTGGGGCTTTATTTTCACTCTAAGGCTAAGCATTTGGGAAAATTAATTCATAGTTTATTTAAACATTTTTGTGGATAAAAGAATACAGATATGTTATGGAATGGAGACAAAATTTGTGTGGATTTCAAATTGTTTAAGAGTCAAGAAAGAACCTGAATGACATTCTAAGACTCTGGAGAAGGTTGTAGAGAACGGTGTTGCCACAGGCAGCTGAAGTCAACCTGGGAAGGGCCTTGAGTGCTACCCACATGAATCTGGACTTGATCCCAGAGGCTCCAGGAAGTCATGAATAGTGAATCAATGCAGTGAAACTCCCAGAATGGTTTCACTCTTCTTTGTAAGCTGATAGCAGGCATTGTTTAAAGCTTGCTGAGGCAGCAAAATAAATTGAATATTGTGCTCTGGTCTGTGAGTCAGAAGACCTTCTTTCTGGTTCCATTAACCACTGACTACATGAGCGAACTTGTGCATAAAAAGTGCCCTCACCTGCCAGAGACTCTCTACCCTACCAGAGAGGGGGCAAACCATCTACTCTTTGGGCCCCACAATGATATTTTGTGCCCCAAGGGGTACCACGCCACTGAAAGCCCTGGAGAGAATAAATGGTGATGCACTGAACAATACATGAAATGTTTATTAATGAGTCACCTCAACGGGGGAATAAAAGCAGTCAATAAACATTTTCATTATTTTTTATAAGTGAATTTACAAATCCTGCTTCTTCTTCTTCTTTTTTTTTTTTAACTCACTTAGCAACCTTTAGCTGGAGGATTAAGACTTGATGTCTCTTCAAGATTGTTTTTCTGTGTTTTTACAACATTTAAGCACAGTTTCCAGTGAAGTAATTTGGTAGGAGCTCAGTAAACGCTTTGGTATCTCTGTATCTTGTGGCCACATGTCCTCTGTCTATCCCTGTTTATCTCCCATAAATAATGCAATCTATCTCTTTCCCTTTTTTTTTTGTTATTTCTCAACTCCATATCCAAAAATGATACTTTGATCTTGCACAATATCCACTCTTTGGATTGGAGACTATTTCAATATCTACATGTTTGCACAAAACCATTCATCTTCAGGGTTCTTGACTATTCTTTTTCACCCCGTTCCCTAATCTCTCAACAGCCAAGTAAATCCAGGTTTCTTTTGTTTTATCATTAATAATTCATTTGTCCATACTCCAAGCATGCAATGTGTTCTTCCACATCAGCGTCAGACTCTGGGAAAATAATAGAGAAGAGGGAGGATGAACAAACTTGTAAGAGCTTATTTGTAAAGTGACTAGATTAAAGGTACGAACAAAGAGTTCTGGGAATTCCTAGTGTAACTCTGCCTGGAAGCATCTGGGCAGGCTTCACAGAAGGGGTGGCATTAAAGAATAATTGTTTGTTTACTTATTCATCTAGTCATTTGTACTCCAAGTCATTCCAAAACAATGCTTTCAGATGGATCCCAAAATTATAGGCAATTCATACAAAAGTAAGTGAGAAAGTCAGGGTATTGAGAAAAACAGAAGAAGAAAATAAAATAAAGGCAGGGTGAGATTGGTTCAAGGCAGGAATGAAGTGAGGTCTTGACACTTACTAGAGGTGGGTCACAGATCTGAGCTCAAGCAAAGCCAAGAAACATCTGAAATGAATCAGTGTGTTGAAGATAAACAGAAACCAGCTCTCAGAAGACCTCAACCAGTCCTGCTTCTAAGGGATATTTTCTCGGTGCCCTCATAACTAGAACCCTTGGAAAATATGACAAACAGTACTTTTGAACAACATCACTCCAGTCCACACAACAGCAGTGGACTGAAAACAGCCTTTCACGGGGGCTGAAGGCATGAGGTCCACGCCAAATTCAATAAAAAGCAATTCTGTTTTGTCATGCATACAAACAACGGAGAACATTGAATACAATTTTGCCAGGTAGGACTAGCATTTGGCACTGAAGAAACAAGTTGAACAATAGCACGAAGTTGTGAAAGTACACACAGGGTCTGTGGAACCTTGCAGAGCTTGGCAGGGCAGTGGCCTGGGGTGTGCTGGGAGCCCTGTTTTCCATAGGGTAGGAATCCAAATTCCTTAGCATGACAAACAAGGCCCTTGATGAGCTGGTTGCCTGCCTACATTTCTTGCCACACCTCCTCTCCACCCTGGAACCGTAAGATTCCATCTTTCTAAACTTTAAAAAAAATTTTTTTATTTCCTAGATATTCCATGCTTTTTCATGCCCACATACCTCTGTGGAGACAGTTCCTTCAGCCTGGAGTGCTCTAATCCACCACCCAGCTAATCCCATCCACCAGGTCAATTTCTGTTTCTCTGTCAAAGCTGACTTTTTCCATCAGGTCTGCAAGGAAATTCCCAGGCTGAGTCTAACACTCCGTCTTTGAAATACTTGCTGCTTTTTATCTGTCTCATTTTGCCACTAAGCCCCTCATTCCCTTTGTAATTCTATGTAGGTATTTTTGCTTCTCCTTTCTGCAACATAATGATAAGATTTGTTCTCGTTCATTCTTTTTTTTTTTTTTTTAAGGTTTCTTTATTTATTAGAGAGAGAGAAAGAAAGAGAGGAGAGAGAGTAGGGGGAAGGGCAGGTGGGGAGAGAGAGAGTGTGTGTGTGTCCGAAGCAGAATCTGCACCAAGCATGGAACCTGACAAGGGCTCGGGCCCATGACCTGAGATCACAACCTGAGTTGGACACTTAACCAACTGTGCCACCCAGGTGCTCCATCATTCTTATTTCACTACCACCTGGCAGAGTGTCTTACCTAAGTAAGCATTTAACAAATATTTCTGGAAGGGAGGAAGGGAGATAGAGAAGAAGGGAGGAAGGGAGGAAGGGAGGAAGGGAGGAAGGGAGGAGGAAGGAAGGAAGGAAGGAAGGAAGGCAGGAAGAAGGGAGGAAGGAAGGAAGGAAGGAAGGAAGGAAGGAAGGAAGGAAGGAAGGAAGGAAGGAAGGAAGGAAGAAGGGAGGAAGGGGAATAGGTGATAGGCAGGAGGTGATACTGGCAAGTTTGGCCAGGAAAATATTACAGAAGATCCCATATCCATGTGAATGATCGTGGACTTGTTTACAGGAAATGGAGAACCACTGAAGCTGTAAGTCAGTATTTAGGAAGGAAAAGTGGCAGCATTGTGTGGATAGACTGGGGAACAGACAGACCAGTTGTCTGATGCTCATTGCAGTTGCCCTCGTATGAATAAATTCAGCCCTGAGCTGACACAAGACAATGAGCACATGTAACCACTGGAGGTTAAATAATCAAGACCTTGATTAGGTGGGGTTTTTTTTTTTGTTTTTGTTTTGTTTTGTTTTGTTTTGTTTCCCAATCTGCTTTAAAGACACTGTCTGACATATACTTCACTATTTGGCCAAATTCTTTCCCACTCATCATTTATTATTTTTAAACTGTGATACAACATACATAAAGGGCATCGATCTTAAATACACAATTCAGTGAATGTTATATATTTACACAGCTGTACCTATTCCTCTGATCATGAAGGAGAACATTTCTAGCATATTAGAGGACTCCTCATGTCCCCTCCTAGTCAATATCACTCCCCAAAGTTAGCCGGTCTTGTGACTTTTATCACTATCAGTTAGTTTTGCCTGTTCTTTAACTTTATGTAAATGGAAATGAATGCTATTTACTCCTGTTGTCTGTCCTCCATGTTGTTGCATGTGATTATAGTTCATTTATTTTCACTGATGTATAATATTCCATTCTGTGAGTACATGGCAAATTTTTAATCTATCCTATTGATGGCTATTTGGGTTGTTTCCAGTTTGGGACTATTATGAATGAAATTTCATTATTTTAATACCTTAAATTGTTCCATGAGACCTACTCTGGCTACAAAAGGTAGTCATATTGCAAAAATGTCTTGAACTTAGAGTCCAATTATCCAGTCCTGGCTTTGACAGTTATGAGCTTTATAACATTGGGAATTTACTTCATAACTCTGTCTCAATTTTAGTTTCTGTAAAATTAGACTAACTCTCCAAATTCACCTGATTTTAAAAACCAGGTTGAGCCAGACCTAGTAAGGGGGATGGATGGCTGTGTGCATGAGATATCAGGAGGTGAATCTGATTCACTCACTATTGTGGCTGCTAAGGCTCGCACGCATTAAACACCCCCGATTATTGAATAAGTAAATGAAAGTTAATAATAGTTGGCAATTTCACCTTTAATCTTCCCTGTCTAAACAAAAAGCCTCTCCCATAGACTTTTGAGTCATATAGCAAGCCATTGTAAGACTCAGGGGTAAGTGATTAAAACATTCATAATACACAAACCTGTTTTAGAGGCTTCTACATTTATTTTAGCTGAAATTTGCATTGTGGCTGTTGCCCGATTTTTACTGTTTTCTTGGTCATTGTTTCCTTAATGTGACATTCTGCAAATAGAGGAACTGTTGACAGACTTTGTGCCCTGCCGAGCCCGGCTCACCACTGACTCATGATTGAGAGCAGATGTTCCTTCTCCGTTTCTTTGCCTTTAAGGACTTGTTCGATCTCCATCCGGCCAAAGGCACTTAGCTCTTCCTAGTCATTGTAAATACTAGTAATATTTACCTAACAAAGGAGTTGATTTAATAGCACCCATTTTTTGATCACATCTTTCAGAGATACACTGTTACTATTACCTTTGCTTAGAAGCTTCTAGGTAGGGACTCTGTTATTGATCATGTACACGGCGCCAAAATCACTACCGATGGAGTGATTGATTCAATCAACCCATTGTTTTACCTGTACGGTACCAGAGCAATTGGTTTGGCTCCTGCTGGAATATTAACAGTTGTTTGTTTGTTTTAGGAGGGAGCTCACTGTGAATGCAACTCATTTTTACATTGTACCTAAAGGAGGGAGATTTAAGATGAAAAACAATGAAAATTTGTTAAATTTGGATACCCTTTTCTCTTAATTTGGGGCTCTAATCTGACTTCTAAAAAAATATAGTCTAAGGAACTGTGAGGCTAATGAATGCTTACAGGGGCATTCAGCTTTCTCTACTAAGCACCAGACTCTTCTCTCCAGATTCCAGCTGGTCATTTCCACTTTGGATATGCTATAAGACATAAAAATTCAAACCATCCAAAACAAGCTCTTGTTTGTTTTTTTTTTTTTTTCTAAACCCGTTCCATCCATTTTCCCCTTCTTTTTTTTAATATTTTATTTATTTATTTGACACAGAGAGAGATCACAAGTAGGCAGAGAGGCAGAGAGAGCAGAGAAAGCAGGCTTTCTGCCCAGCAGAGAGCTGGATGTGGGCCTTGATCCCAGGACCCTGAGATCATGACCTGAACTGAAGGCAGAGGCTTTAACCCACTGAGCCGCCCAGGAGCCCCATTTTCCCTTTCTTGATAACGACAACAGTCAGTTATATAAACTTGGAAGTCCTCTCTCTAGTATCTCACCTAACTAGACCCCTGGGAGCCATATTGAATCCATCACTGAGTTCTGTGGCCCTGTTCTTTAGCTCTAGCTCCTTTCCCTCTATAGTAACTTGGGCCCTTAGCCATATTCTCCTGGATTATTGACATTTGGTTTCTCTACTTCCAACATCAACCCCCTCATGCTCTTCCCATGTTTATTTGTTTTTTTAAAGATTTTTATTTATTTATTTGACAGAAAGAAACAGAGCTAGAGAGGGAACACAAGCAGGGGGACTGAGAGAGGGAGAAGCAGGCTTCCTGCCTAGTAGGAATCCCGATGTGGGACTCAATCCCAGGTCTCCAGGATCATGACCTGAGCTGAAGGCAGTCGTTTAACCAACTGAGCCACCCATGTTTTTTTTTCTAAGTGGTTTTAGAAAAAAATCACATTAAGTAATGCTATTTCCTCTTTAAAATCTTTCACTGTCTTTTTGATGTCTTCAGAGAAAATTTAAAGACTCTTTTGCAGGCATGTATGGTCTCTTGGCATGGGGTGACCTGGCTTTGTGTTCCAGGTTCAGCCCATGCCTTCCCAGTGGAGGTTTGTCCCTCCAGTAATAACAAACTTCCTCAAATGTGTCATGCACTTGCTGTTTGTGTGATTGTGTTTTATTTTTCCTTTTGAATCGCATGCAACTTATATATGAATGCCTTCTCATCATACAAGATCCAACTATCCTAAACTACACAAAGCCCAGTATGCTAAATCTTATACCTCTCTACAGTACACACACTCTCCTTCTTCCCTCTGAGGCTGTCCTTTCATATCTTCTTGAAGACTCCATCCCATCCTTCCATACTCAAGTAGAAAACTGACTGCTCCAAGAAGTCCCTCTCTAAAATAAGTATGCCTCTCCAGATTGGCATTTCAACCTGTACCGTCCTGATTAGTGGCATTTACCCTTGCCCTGTAATTACTGATCTCCTTGTCTTTCTCTCCTGCTAGAAGTGAGCTCCTCAAAGGAAGGGAAAGTTGTTTTACTTGACTTCGTGCCCCAAAATCATGCTCAGTCAATGTTTGTTGAAAGAATGAATGAGCAAATTGTTTAACTTGTCATAGGGCGCTTTTGAAGTATGGGGCAGGAAATAGCCACAGAGAAAAGGACTTTTGAGTAATGGAAAGCAATCTTCTCTGCACTGATAAGCTCAGAACATTTTCTTTCTAACTGGAATTCATAGAGATATAAAAACCTTTTCCATGGCTGAAGTGCAGAACAGAAGACATTTAGAGGGATTTAAAGGATGTCAGGCAGTAGTGGATATTCTGTGTGGATTAATGAGCTAGCAATTTGGAAAAGAATTAGAATCAACAAATGCTTACATTATAGGTATGATAGCTTCTATGTAGCTTATATATCAAGGCTTAAACTCTGAGGCTTGTGTATGGAGAATCTGAGATCTCTCTACAATGAGAATATCACTTGAAATGCCCGATACAATCAGGCTGACTTGGACTGGCTGGGGACACTGGAAATCAGACGAGCCAAGAAAGCAAGACCTGGGGGCAGCCCTGGAAAGCACCATGAATGCCCATGCTCGTCGATTTCCACAACAACCTTAAATCACTATGGTAAACAGTGCAGTCAGGACATGCTCACTTGTGAATATTCTTTGTAAGTTGCTAAACCCATTTATGTTTTGAGTTGACTTAGTGATATGTGTACAACTTATTCCATAGTGTGAAACTATAATACTTTAGTTGTTCTGATAAGGTTTCAAGTTCATGAAATTCAAGATTATTATCAGAATGGAATCTGAAGCAAGTAGGTACAGAATATATTGTCTTGCTCTGCTGGTAACCTGATTAGGTAAGGGCGACTGACTAGTCCCAACAAGGGCCCATGTCATGCCTCCACAGTGCACGGTTAAAAATGAAAACTCACAGTAATAAAATGCTGTCTATTTCTACATGTCAACATGTACTTTTTTTTCAAGATATATTATTTTTCCTAACTGACCTAAATAAGCCAATTATATAGAATGTACTAGTATACTATAATGTCCTGGGGAGCAGGGAGAGTGCAGAAACAGGAAGTCCTGGGAAGAAGTGATCCATAGGCTGAGATGGATTGCTGTGTGGATTGTATTAAAATTAGGGCTGGGATGGGGGTGGGGGTGGCTCAGTTGGTTAAGCATCCTTCTCCTCTTGATTTCAGCTCAGATTATGATCTCAGAGTTCTGAGATCAAGCCCCATGTCTGGCTCCATGCAGAGCCTGCTTAATATTCTCTCTTTCTCCTTCTTCCTCTGCTCCTCCTCACCTTCCTGTATGTGCATTCACTCTCTCTTTAAAAACAAAAAACAAAAAACAAAAAAACCCTCCTCTTTATCTCTGTCAATATTTTAGCTCAGAACTGCATTTTCTCTCACCGTCACTAATTTCTGTGGATCACTCAGAATCACTGCCCCCTTTGCAATTTTCTTATCTTCTGTCTCTCCATTATCCACTCATCCTTCACATTTTGTCCACCGTAATTCTGCAGAAATGCAATCAGGATCACATCACTCCCTAGCATTAAATGCTTAAGTAGTTCCCCATCACTCTGTAGGTTAAAATCCAAACCACTCAGCTGGATGAAAACAAACAATAACCACACACCTCTAATTTTCCCCCAACCCACCTTATAACACATGTTACTACCTCCCTCCCCTGCCCACGCATTGCCACAGCACATTTCTTGTCTTATACCTCTCCGTCTGTCATTTTGCTTTTCCACCCATTCTCTGCCTGGTGAACTCTTCTTCTCCCTCTAAAATACAACCCCAGCACTTCCTCCTCTAAGAAAACTTTCCTGTGGGTAACTCTTAGCTTGGCTGTCTCATGATCTTGTGCACATGCTCCCATCATAGCACTTACCAGACAGATGACATTGTGACCATCTGTTTACCCACCCGTTTTCCCCATTAGGCAGAGATCTTACCATTTTTTCAGATGTGACACATTTCGCAGATGACATTCAATAGTGCAACACATTTCCACCGGTATTCCCTACAACGTAGCTATAACTTACCATTTTTTTTTTCTCTCCCAATCAGGAAAGTGTATTATAATAGGAGTGAAAGTAACAGACGGTAATGACCTTGGATCTATCCCTGCACACATACATATGAATTTATTTATATTGTAAAAATACTTTAGAGCTCTCATTCTGGAGTCAGACTGCCTAGGTTTAAAATCCTGGTTTCTTCCCTTACTGCCCAAAACCCAAAATGAATTATTTAACCTTGATAAGCCCCAGTTTCTTTCTCTGTTAAACGAGAATTATAATAGTATGAAGGACGAGAGTAGGTAAAAAAGAAAAGTTAAATGAACTAATTCACACATGGTAGTGGGTACATGAACATTCCCAGTAAATCTTAGTTATTATTATTGTTGTTGTTATTACTACTACCATTTGATATGAGTTGATCGATTGCTCCTCGATGGATCATAATAGCTCCTATTTTCCTCATTCAGAATCTGACTTCACATGAGTGCTTTTGTGAAGAGACAGAGTTATCCCTGAGACTTCTCTGAACTTCAGTTACTGGTGAAATTGGAAAAATTATGCCCACGACATTAGGCAATATATAAAAATAGCACCACTTGGAGCATCAAAAACATATCGTTCATACAGTAGGCACTTGAATGCTCCTTCCCTTTCCCTGACCAAACCTGCCAGCCAGGGGTCAAGGAGAGGGCAGAGCTCTTCAGATTTCCCGAGGCAGAACTGTTTGTGGAGGTGATGATGAAATCAGCTTTGTTCGGTTGCACAAAGAGAAAAGTAGGTCACCAGGAGAAGGTCCATCAACTTGAACGCTGAAGAGAAAGAAACATGCTTGATGATTGGAAAGGAAATTCTTTAAGTGTGAATTGCTCCGAGTACAATATAAACCGTGTCAGTTATGGGATTCCAGCTGTTGTTTTATTGCCTTTAATTTCCCATTAGTGGTTCAATGTCTGGGAAAGGTATCCGGCCTCCAGGAGAGGAACTGAGGTCGGAACTGTTGTTCTTGTCTCTGCCAACATTTTGAATAGTGCTTAAATGAAGCCATTCAAAAAAAATCATCTTATGCTTAACTCTTATAAGGAGTGTTTGTGACTAAAAGAACCTCTTTTAGTGCCCTCTTTCCCTCTCTAATCTCTCTTCCTCTGTTCACCTCCTATCCTCACCACCAGAAGAAGAGAAGCTGAGATAATATGATGGAGTCGTTACAAGGTAATACCATGTAAGTGTTCCTTACCCCAGGGTAGGGCTTGGGGTGTCTGAGTAGTAGAGGGTAGGTTTGATCATCTGATTCTATCTGTTCTGCTCCATGGATTAAGTGCCTTCTAAGTGCTGTGTATACTCTCAGAAAGGAGAGTGTTTTTCATTTGGGTGGGGTGCACCCTGATTCCACCACTTACCCAACAGATTACTGGGTATCTTGCTGGTGGAATTCAGTTATGTTTACTGGCCCAGAAGGGTAAGATATTCCTTTATTAATCATTATGAAGCTGATAGGGGTCTGGACTTCATTTAGTTGTAGAGTGGAAAACGATGAAAACTAGCACTTAAACTGACAGATGATGGATGATAGATTGATAGATAGATAGACAGATAGATATGTTTGGACCCGTAGTTAAATATTTTTAATTTATGTCATCACATAAATTCTCTTAGCACCAAAATAGGGTACATCACTATTTCCATTTGAGATCAGGATTCAAAGATTCTGAGAAGTGGAGAGCATAAGCTGTAAGTGGAAGGGATAGACCTCGAACCCACATTTAATTAAATCAAACTTTAAAAAAAGATTGTGATTTTGTACCTATGCAGCTTTTCCTTTAGAAATAGGAAGGTAGAATTTCTTTCCTTCTAAACCTAAGAATTTGTAATTCTGAATTTACCAGTACTGGGTGTTTGTGTCCACAGGCAGTCATTTATAGAGCCTAGTAGGACTGAGCGAGGATTCCTTATTATTTGTACCCTCCATCAAAGGCATTAAGAGTTCTGTAGAAAAGATCTGAAGAATCTCTATCTTCCTCATGTGCCTGTTTTTCAAATCCTACCGTGGGGTTTCTGAGGGTCAGGTAATGAAATACAGGTGCATTCCTTCGAGGACCAGAATGTGAAGGTTACAAACATTTGGTTAGAATATTTAGCACTTACAAATGCTAACCTTGTAATAGCAGCATTCTTGTTATTCCAAACCCTAGAGTCAGGATTTCCTAGTCCTGAGCACTAATATGAGCCATATTTTTTTCTGTTTAACCACAGACACAATGGACACCTTAAAGGCCTGAGGGTTAAACCAATTGCCGTAGGTTGATGCAACGTACACATAAAAATACATAATAGCAGTTAATACCTAAAAGGCCAAATAAACTCCACAAACATTTTTGTTGGAATCTGTGGTTAAAAAGCAATCACTTAATCAGCTTCTGGTCGTGGCTTATGATTGAGAGAAGCAATCAGCTACTATTAGTTGGGACATATTGTTTTCTATTAAACAATGCATGAATATTGTTTATCTTACAGATCGTATTCATCCCTACTTAACTCTACACATTTCAACTATTTCCAGTTAATGGATGGGTTATCGTGGTGTTTTGTCTTTAATCTTGCAATTTATACTAATGATATTCCCATTATAAACTCATTCCCCAGCTGGCTTTAAAAAATAATATACAAACAGTTACATTTTGGCAATATTTTCCCCATACAATTACATACCAGATATCAAAAGTCAAAATACTGCAGTATTTTAGAGAGTACTGTCACGTACGTATGGCTCCCATGGCAGAGTTGAGGCAGATGGTGGTACAGAAGGGGTGGGAGACCTCGCCTCCCATATTCTGAAAAAGCAGAACGAAGCAGACATTATTCTGCCAAAGCCTTGCAATATTTGGCCCCAAATAAAGTTGGACCTTGTCCTTCTGTTTCTCCATCTTTTTCCCACCTTCTGTGTGGAAACCGTGTCTGTCTCAGTCATCATGCTGTTACGTACACTCTGCCAATACAGGCATGTGTGCATGGCCCAAATCATGGGATCCAGACATGGTAGGAACCACCACGGCATTCTCTCTCTATAAGGCAGAGCAGAAGTTGTTGACAGCACCTCAAGATTATGGCTCGAGGATTTTTTTCAAGCTGGAGTCCTAAAATCCTACTCTTCAATAATTTTTGCCAGTTGAGGATCTGAGAATTTTCCTTTCTATCTACATGATAGGTAATTACTGAGTTATATATAAAAAAAAATTGATTCATCTTAGTGGTTGGATCCTGTGGCGCCAATCACCCTGAGAGGTAGAATTTTAGGGGCATGATAAAACTTCTGTTATCAGCTCTAAATGTTGATTTGATTAAAATAAAGTCTCTGTCTTAATTATAGTCATTGATACCCTCATACCTATAATCAAGGCACAGCATTTCATGGAGGCAAACTTCATGGTGAACCTTACAACAGAAATATGAATAGAAACTTTGATTTTATAATGTTGTAGTGACATTGTCCTGGCAGCAGGAATTGGCCCATGTTTTGCCCTTTGTTAATTTTATGTTTTTGCTTCTTTTAAAAACTCAAAGCGTATAACTTAAGGGAAGGGGTAGTTTGACATTTTCCACTTAATTCTGTCACTTTGGACAGCCAGGTTGGGTAAGATCTATAGATTTCTTATTTCTTTGACTATAATTATGGAGTGATGGGGAAGTGAACAACAGCCATGCTTAACCCTCCCTTGGCAAAATTCTATAGTAGTTGAAAAGCAACTAGCCTCAGTGGTTTTCCTCATTGTGTCCCTTCTCTTCTACATTTTTCCTCATCACCCCTCAGTAATGCCACATTCACTAGGTATTTTATCTGTACAGAAGTTTGTTTTTAAGATGCTGTCCACATCAAACTCAAGTTATACACATTTCATTTGGTTTATTTTATATCAAAGTCAATTGTATCCCTTCTCTTGGGAAAATTTCATTTTATTCCTTATGTCTAAATACTAGGAAAGAAGCTTTGAACATTTATTTAGAATCAGCAAATGAAGAACTATAACAAATCTTAAACATGACTGGTACCTTCTTATAATTCATGTATTCATTTGTTTTCATTCTTTCAAAAATTATTTTTGAATGTCTGTATGCACTGAGTGCTGTAGCAGGTGTTAGGAATCAAGAAGATGTAGTTCTTTCTGAAAGTGATTTACCCTAACAATCTAGTAAGTAAGGAAGTAAATTAAATAATATAATGAAAGCAAAGATCATACTGCAAAAGTACTGTCTTTACAGGATGTGGTACAGATGAAAAAGAGAGGAATCTAGTGTATCTGATGAAACAAGTCAGACAAGGGTTCATGAAGGGAGTTCTATTTAAAAAGAGCATTAAAGAAAGTATATGTGTGTGACAGGGAAGCAGAGGGGAAAAAGCATTCAAGGCAGGAGTGTTGGAAGGATGAGGGGGAAAGGATATTCTAGAGATAGAAAAGCCACGGCAGCATGAGGCAGTGTTACACTCTCAGGGATCTGCAAGGAATTCTCATACTTGGAAATTATAAGGGGGCCGAAAAGGCTTCTGGCAACTGATGCAGCTGGAAAGAAGTTAGAGGTCATTTATGATATGTGGGTGTTTTGCTCCGGATTTATGTATGGCTTTTGAGCAACACTAGATATATCCATTTGATGATGGCTCTTTCGGTGGGTATTTTTGGTTTATTGTAGTTCGGATAAAATGACGTTGCTCTTTTCCTGGTCTACCATGGCAAGAAGCTTGAGCTTCTTGTGGGCAGTGCATGGGGAAACATTGAAGGACTTTAGACAGAGAGGAGATGTGACCAGAATTGCTTTATCAGCAGCAAGGTGGATAACAGAGTGGATAGAACAAGAGTGGAGACACAGAGCATTGATTGTAAATACTTGAAGCATCCTGCCTTACAGAGGCTGAATATAGTCAGTAACAAGGAGGCTGTGTGAGATCTTGAGTAAATAGAATCAACTGGATTTGGTCACTGATTGAATGTGGGGCATGAACAACAGTTCAGGGGAAAATTCCAGGTTTCCGGTGAGGATGGTTGGCATTTCAATGAGAAAGGGAACACAACAGGAAGACCAATTCTGCGGGAAAAGAGGAGCTAAGCTGAAGGCATTTTGAAGTAGTTGTATGTGTGAGCTATCCCAGGGAATTCCTTGGTAGACATTTGATTCCAAGGATCTGGTGTTCAGGAGTTGGGCTGGAGACAGAGATACAGATGTGGAATTTACCAACGCCAATGTATCAATTTATTGGACAGGACTGGTTACCCAGCAAGTATTTGAAGGGCCAAAGAAGGAAGAGGGCCATTGTCAGAGCACTACAGAAGGCAGACATTTAAGGAGGGAGAAGAGTTATCACCAGAAGAGATCAAGAAGGAATAATCAGAGATCTGGAAGAACAACTAGGGTACAGAAAGGGAGAAGAATTACAGAAGATTCAGAGAGACTAGAAGCCATAAGATTGTTAAATCAGAGTTGTAATGACACAGGGGAAAACCTATGTGGAAAGAAAGTAAGAAAAGGCAGGGGGTGGTGGGGGTTGCAGCAAAAACAGACTTTCTTCTTTATTGGCTTTTTTCAATGAAAATGCAGGCAGGATGTACATGTTGAAATAACCATGACAGGAAGAGGATGCATGAAGAAGGATAAAGAAGCTAGAAGGAACACAATCATATTTGGATTGGAGACTTGATGTGTGTGAATGAAAGTGTCAAAAGATACAGTCAACATCCAGAGCGTGTTAAGGAGCTTGAACTTTATCTCAGAGGCAACATCAAAGCACTTCAAGCAGGGCAGAGATAATTCCAGGGTTGTGTTTTAGAAAGAACATTCTGACAGCTTGTGTAGAAAAAGATTGGATGCCAGCCACCTATGAAAGGAGATCAGTCAAGAGGTTGGTGAAATCCTGGTCAGAGAGAATGAGCACGTTAGGAGGGCATGCAAAGTGAGCACCAACTCCATGACCACACTCAGCGATTTTGTTATCTGTCTTTAAGAGTGTTCCTTTTCCGTGGCCCCTGGTGTTCCTAAAATAGCCACCAGTGTGAGTAACTGACCACTTGTCTAAGATAGCTCAGAAGGTGGTTATCCACTGTGTGTGATTATCACTAGCCTCCAGTGGGATGACATTTCTATTTTCCACTTCCCTATGGCCGAGGCTGAAGTCCTGAAAAGGGACTGTGGTTTCAGAGGCAGAACTTAACTGGGCTCCACAGGTGCACCTATGTCTGAGCCCAGGGATTGGCACTCCCTAGAGACCTGCAACACACAGCCTCCAGACCGCAAAGACGGGTTCTCTCTTTTTCCCTTCCCTCATATCGGAGAATTATCAACAGGTTCCTCCATACTTTCCTTCGTTCTCTAATTAGGGGTTCAAACAGGTGACCTGCATTTAAGGCAGTGGTTCAACCAAGGGCAGTTTTCTGCACCCAGGAGGCATTTGACAGTGTCTGGAAACATTTTGGTTATCACAACCAGGAAAAGGGGATTGGGTCACTGCTGACATTTATGAGTATAGGCCAGGGATGCTGCTAAATAGCCTAGGATGCACAAGACAGACCCCTAACCTCCCAAAACAAAGAATTATCTGCCCCCCCAAAGGCATTAGTGTCGGGGTTGAACGATTCTGCTTTAAAGGACTGAGGTATTCTTTTCTCAAGAATAAGTTCGTTTTGTCTTTTTCACCACCTATTATAAAAGTGTACTTTTCAGGTTATCTATTTCCAGCCATGAATGGATCTCCTATAAAGTGAAATGGAAAATTTAATGAATTGTTTGTTTATGTCAAACCAAAATTCTAAAAGAATTTACCCAATTATTAAGCATTCTTTGATTATTAAGCATCTTTTTAAAGCAATTATTAAGCATCTTTTTTAAATGGGTCAAACCATACCTATATGTGCTAAAATCTCCACTATAGTTGCATCTTGGACCATGAATCGATAAAATAAAAATGGAAACACACAGGTAGATTATCTTATCAGATTTTGACCAAAAATACTTCCAAGTGCCCTGTAAACTTTTTGACCATGTACTCAAGCTCTGCTGAATCACAGAGAGTAAATATTCCCCATTGGCATAGACTCTAAAAAACAAATGTCTCAACCTTTATCTTTGTCCATTGAGACTTAGGCAACAGGTATAGGACACTATCTTCAAAAATAGCTGTTATCCAACAACCTCTTCCCAAAATATTATCTTCACTTCCTTTAATTTGCTGAGGAAAAGATAGTATCTTACAGTCCTCTCTTCTAAGATATTTTGAGGAAAGAACATATTCTGGCAGAATGCAATAGATCTATGCCTTTATAAGGTAGGAGACAATTTGCACATCTCACAATTAACTAAAAACATGCTAGGTTTATGTTAGAAAGATGATCTGTCTTTGCAAAGCTTCACTTAATTTTTGTCTCATTCTGACATCCATTTTTCCATTTATTATTTATGATGTTGAAAACATTCAAATAAAATACTGCACTTATCATCAAGAAAACATATGTCAACAAGTCATTTATTTAAGCACTTCACAATTCAAGAAAATGTTTTTTTTTAAAAAAAGGATTCTCTGAGTTAGGCTCTGATCCGGAAATAAACCAACTCCTCAGAATTAGCATGGAGACCAGTTAGTCACATGGGAAGCCTAGAGTGGATTCTGGTTTGCAGTCAGCTGTGTCCTCCCACTTGGCATGATGCTGATCAGAACTCCTTTTTTTTTTTTAATTATATCTAAATGTGCTCTTAAATGTCATCTTGCAATTTCTAGAAGGACACCCTGGTGACATATTTTTTTCTTTTGACTTTGAGTAGGAATACCAATGAGAAACAAGTCCTAGAAAGTACTGAAATTCAGTTCTTCTAGGATTACTTTTTTAAATAGAGTAGAAACCCAATACAATTATAGATTGCTGTTTGTTTTATTTATTTATTTATTGCTTGCTTGATTGATTGATTTATTGATTTTATTTATTTATTTGACAAAGAGAAACACAGTTAGAGAGGAAACACAAGCAGGGGGAGTGAGAGAGGGAGAAGCAGGCTTCTTGCCAAGCAGCAAGCCCAATATGGGGCTTGATCCCAGGACTCCAGGATCATGACCTGAGCCGAAGGCAGCTGCTTAATGACTGAGCCACCCAGGCGCCCTGTTATTTTATTTTTTTAAAGATTACTTGTTTACCTATTTGAGAGAGCATGCAAAAGTGAGAGAGAGAGAGAGAGAGTATGAGCAGGGGGAAGGGGTAGAAGGAGAGGGAGAAGCAGACAACCCACTCAGCCAGGAGCCCAATCCCAGAGCCCTGGGATCATGTCCTGAGCTGAAGGCAGATGCTTAACTGACTGAGCTACCCAGGTACCTTGTTTTTTGTTTTAGAACACACTCTAATCTTTGTTTGGTTATAGGACTTCAAAATAAGTACCATTTAGATAATTGCTTGCATTGTTAAGTACCCTCTTCTCTAAGTTGTCTATAATCAGATATCTGTCATCGCATTTATCATGTTGAATCTGAATTATCTCTTTATGTGACTACATCCCCCATTAGAGTGTAGAATGTTGAACTAAGGACTCATATTACTATATTGTTTTTTCCCAACATCTAGTCCAACTATAAAAATGAATGAATGAATGGAGTCGGATAGATGAGTGGATGGAGATGGACCAGTGAAAAGGTGCATAGAGAAGAGGTTAAAGGCAATATTAACTTGGACCCAGAAGCACCTGGAACATAGATTATTAATATATTTCAATAAATGTGTAAATAGCTTCAGGGTAAACTATGCTTAGGGAATTCTGAGTTTATTTTATATAAACTGAAGGACTCAGAGACTGTACTTGGTCCCCGTGGATTTGACATTTTGGGAAAGAATAGAATGTATATCATTGTATTTATCAGTTGCCTCGGGAACACCTAGTATCTTCTCTGGAAGTGGTATTCAGTGAAACACAGAAGGAAACCTGTTTTTTCCATCTGCTTGCTGCCACTTCTGCTTATGAGCTCTCTCTCTCTCAATTGCTGACAAAGAAAGAAAGAAGTTAGAGAACCATTTATGAAGAAAAAAAGGAAGAAAATAGAGACTTGGTAGGGGCATTTTGGAATCTTATCTTCAGAGTAAGTAGTATGGATATATGAAAAAGAAAGTTTTCTTAGATTATGGGGAAATGGATTGAGCTCAATTTCATAGGAAAAAAAATGCATAAAGACTTAGAGTGGAGCTCCCGAGCTAACCTAGAGGCAAAATATCCAATTGCACCTGCTTTCTCCATTTTAACTTCCTCACAGTTGTATGTGAAGATGGATTTAACTACTTTTGTGTTGCTTAACCAATGTCCTAAATAATATATAGACCCTTGCAAACATTCCCGCTGTGCTATCAGCTCTGAAGACTCTTCCCTATCCTCTCTTTCCACTATAGCCACAGGAGTCCTTGCTGGGACTTCCGGCGTATAGAACACACTCACCTCAGGTCCTTGTACCAACTCTTCCCTATACCTGGAAAACTCTTCTTTAAATATGCCTCCTGACTTTGCTCTCCCAAATGGGTATCTCCTTAAGGATTTCCCGTCTATTTCAAATATGCTGACATGGCTTCTCTTGAACTTCTTTAGGTTTCTTCACAGTGCTTACTACTGCCTGGCATATTGCTTACTTGTGTAGGGTTTTATTTTCCTTCACTGGAGCATAACCTTAATAGGGCCCCAGGTCAGGAGTTAAGTATATAACTGTAAATAAAATAGAGATGATCCTTGCCCTCAGGGGGCTGCCAAACTCAGATGAATTTAGGTCTCTCTCCTCTGCTCCCACTGGAGAGTTCTTAGCACCTTTGATGAACTAAAACAACCAAAGATGATGCAGTAATACTAAATTTTCTCCAAATTTGCCAAAGGTGTGAGAAAAATCCTGGTCACACAACTTTCTCACAATGTTATTGTAAGCTTAATGTGATGATATGTCTGCACCAGCTCTTTGTAAAAGGTAAAATGCTATAGAATCACATATTATTACTAGTGTTTAAACCAGCACTTAATTTTTATTTAAGCTTATATTTCTGATTCAAATTAATAACACAAAATAAGCACCCATCTTTCAAATGAATAAACTGTCTCTAGGCATAAATTTAGCACATTCAGAAACACATTAGCAATTTCAGGCTCAACAACTTTTAGAATTCTAATGCTGGAAGGGACCTTAGAGATCTCCTAGTGTAACACCCTCGTTTTCATATTTGTGCTTACGGCGCTAATTGCTACAATCTGTTGCAATGAACTGTGGTCGAGAGGCACTAACAGACCCCGAGGACTACTCCATGTACTTGTCCTCTAATTGGTGGTTAAAGCTCAATTTGGACCAAGAGAATGGATTTCTTTTTTCTCTCCTTGTATCCCTACCCGCCGCCCCCCACTCAACAACAGATAGCCTTGGTCTTTACTGAAGAGTGAGATAACAAGTTCTCTATTAGAAATCATTTGGTTAAATTTGTCTTTCCTTCCTGAAGTACATTTTGCTCTTTGAAGGACAATAACTGGGATTGAAAATTGTTCATTGCAATGTTTTGAACCATTCTGATGTCAATAATTGGATGGCAAAATTCAATGGGCTTCATGATCTAGTCAGATATCAAACAGAAAATAGTGCAATGATCCCACCAAAGAAACATGAACGTATCCTTTTATTAAAATGCATTTCAAGGGGCACCTCAGTGGCTGTTGGTAAAGTGACTGCCTTTGGCTCAGGTTAAGATTCCAGTCTTGGGATAGAGCTCCACATCCAGCTCCCTGCTCAGCAGGGAGCCTGCTTCTTCCTTTCCCTCTGCAGCTCCCCCTGCCTGTGCTCTTCTGCTTTCTCTCCTGTCAAATAAATCAATAAAATATTTTTTAAAAATAATAAAATAAACAAAAATAAATGCATTTCAAGAACTGGCAGAGTGTTCTTCTTAATGAACCACTTCAAAAGTCAACTTGTAGACCTACGTGTAGGCATTTGTTAGTGATGCCAAAGACTTTGAGAAATCTTTATGCTGTTCTTATAAATCTGTTAATGATTTAAAAATCCCTATTGCCATAATTTGCAAATGTGAGTAAAGAGTTATCTTGTGTTTGCCTTGTTTTGTTTTTTGTTTTGTTTTGTTTTAATTTTCAGAGGGTGGGGTAAGGAGAGAGCTTATTCCTCTTTCAAACCTTTTTATTCTCAAAGTATTTTCATTAATTAAATGAAATTCAAGGTGACTGAAATACTCTTTTAGCCAAAATTATTACATGAAATTTGCAGGTTTGACCTAAGTTTTTGTTATAATTAGCTAAAAAAAAGTTTCGGAATACACTGGCAAGAACAAGACTAATAGAATAGCAAAATGATACTTTTTAGATAGATAAACTATAATTGTATGTTGTAGTTTATATATATTTATATATAATATATTCTTTTTTAAAGATTTTATTTACTTATTTGAGAGAGAGAGAGACCTATATATAGAGAAAAACATTAGCAGTGGGGAGGGGCAGAGGGAGAGGGAGACGCAGACTCGCCTTGGTGCTCCATCCCAGGACCCTGGGATCATGACCTGAGCTGAAGGCAGATGCTTAGCCAACTGAGCCACCCAGGTGTCCCATACTTATATATACTATACTCATAAAAATCACTTTCAAAAATTGTAGTATATTTAAACAGCTTTTTAATTCTACATCTGGTTTAACTAACTCTTTTACATGTGTTCACTCATCACTTTGGGATTGTGGACATAGGCTAGATTGTTTACCAAATGGATTTTCAGGCAACGTTCCACTGATAGACTCAAACAAGGATAACAACACTCATGCATCATACCTGCATATGACTAATAACTCCAAGCAATAAACTGCCTTAGATAGAGATCTGTGTTTAGTAATGAAAATGTAATCATAAAAGTGTAACTCACTGCAGTTTCTGTCCTACCAAGCCAAGTTACCATCGGCAAACATGTTAATGCTTGACAGCATATTTCAGCACGTTAATGTCAGAAAATAGGGAAATGCCAATTTTATTCAGAACTCAACAGATTCCACCTACTTAGGCATCTCCCAACTTGTGGGCTGAATGTAATTTTATAATTCTGATTGCTCAATAACCGATAATCATCTTTTAGAGATTGTGTCTCTTATTCAGGAGGCAAGCAGTAATTTTTAGTAAAGGTGGCTTTTAAAATGAAGTGTTTCTAATGTTTCATGGTTTTTCTAATACCCTGTAACTTTTTTAACAAGGACATTTTATGACAGATTCATTGTTTTCTTTCTCATTCCCTGTGTTGTATCTATTTATTTATTTATTTATTTATTTATTTATTTATTTTATTGTTACTAAAATTCTTTTTTTCCAGTGTTCCAAGATTCATTCCCCATTCCCCACACCCAGTGCTCCACACTTTAGGTGTCCCCAGTACCCACGACCAGGCTCTCCCATCCCTCCACCCCACTCCCTCCAAGTCCCTCAGTTTGTTTCTGTGTCCAAAGTCTCTGTTGTTTCGTTTCCCTCCCTAGATTACCCTAGTTCCCATTTACTTTCCTTCTCCCACTGTCCTCCAGGTTACCCCTCATGCACCGCAAGTAAGTGAAACCATGCGATACTTGACTTTCTCTTCTTGGCTTATTTCACTCAGCATAATCTCTTCAAGTTCAGTCCATGTTGCTACAAAAGTTGGATATTCATCCTTTCTGATGGAGGCATAGTATTCCATTGTATATATGTACCACTTCTTCTTTATCCATTCATATGTTGATGGGCACCTTGGCTCTTTCCACACTTTGGCGATTGTGGCCATTGCTGCGATGAACATTGGGGTGCATATGGCCCTTCTTTTCACTACATCTGTATCTTTGGGGTAAATGCCCAGTAGTGCAATTGCAGGGTCATAGGGTAGCTCTATCTTTAATTTTTTAAGGAATCTCCACACTGTTTTCCAAAGCGGCTGCACCAGTTTACATTCCCACCAACAGTATAAGAGGGTTCCCCTTTGGTCCGCAGCCTCTCCAACACTCTAATCCCCAAACCAGACAAAGACCCCATCAAAAAGGGGAACTTCAGACCAATATTGCTGATGAATACGGACGCCAAGATTCTCAACAAGATCCTTGCTAACAGGATCCAACAATACATTAAAAAGATTATCCACCATGACCAGGTGGGTTTTATCCCAGGGATGCAGGGGTGGTTTAACACTCGCAAAACAATCAACG
The DNA here is from genome assembly GCA_004023965.1 of Spilogale gracilis. Taxonomy (NCBI): domain Eukaryota; kingdom Metazoa; phylum Chordata; class Mammalia; order Carnivora; family Mephitidae; genus Spilogale; species Spilogale gracilis. The sequence goes on along the minus strand of PITA01011494.1, from coordinate 56 downwards.
TGATAGAACAAATCAATAAGAGAAGAGAGAAAAACCACATGGTACTCTCAATTGAT